>JAXQQM020074644.1:0-125502 GCA_034641835.2 Pinus albicaulis | reverse complement strand
CAGGCAGGTCGCGCAAAAACCCAGGCACGTCGCGCGGTGCAAAAACTTGCAGACTATGTTATTTCGACCAGAATCCTTCTTGTTTGATGCTATGGAGGCGCGGGCTCTATTTCAAATTTTGAAAATGACGTTCTTACTTTGATGCTTCAAAATTATATCATTTTCAAAAAACACCCCAACGGTCATTTCATTTTAAAAGGTGGAGCAGAACTGTGGTTTGGCTCTTTGCGGAGTTTCTGTTTTGAAAAACCTTTGATTTTTTTAACTTCGGTGTGTTCAATCTTTGCCTTGGAGATTTTCCATACCATTGAACACGTGTATCACGGACCTGCTTCTTTGTAGTGACAACAAAGGCTTAAAAAAAAAACAGAACTTTGATTTACTCTTGCACAGGTGGTAGAAGGAGGACCTCAAGGTTTGTCCTTTGGAGGACATTTCAACACCAAACTTTAAACTCTGAAACATGTCTACTCAACCTTTATACTATTTCTGCCACTGTTTTCAACAACACTGGTTGTAATTATGATACATAACAACCCCTTTAAAATTGTCAATGACATACCTGAATATTGCCTTTTTCTTTGAAGAACAGGGCTGGTTTTGTAAATGTGTCTTGACAGTCTTCGGCCTTTTGACAGCTCCTCCAATCTTTAAATACAACAGGTGCCAAGTTTACTTGGCGATTGTTGTGTTATTCAACATGAGATGGCCCGTGTTCTTCCAATGGGTTTGATAATTGCTGCTTCCAGGTGATTCACAAGCTTCTCTCTGGACTGTAAGTGCACTCTTTTGGTGGCATGTTTTCACACTATACTTCTCTGTGCAATGAATTTTATTCAATCTCTTTGTGTCCTTTCTCTGCACTTTTTAGACCCATCAGTTTTCAACAACCTGCAATGGCTTTGGCCATCTGCTCATATATGGAGGAGGCTCTTCATCAGGTAAGGTATCTGAAGGTTTTTTGACAACTCTGTTTGACACAGCCTTTCTCTGAATGTGATGGTAAGTAAACCACTTGAAAAACATCAATCTTAGCATCTTTACTTGCAAGCATCACTGTATTTCAGAAGAAGCCCTAGCCACAGTGACACTGTTCCTCTGTACTGCTCTAAGGGTGACTAAAATATCATCATGTGTTTTGGTCATCTCATGACAAACCATTTGAAGGATAGTCTCTGTAATTATGGAGGTCAGTGTCTTTTGAGAAACAAGAACTTTCCTTTTGCCTGTGTAATGGCATTGGTTAACAGCATCTATTCCATTTGATCCTGGACAAAACAGGCTTCTTATGATTGGGATGTTTACTGCTGACAAGCCTTTTCAAATTTCAACAATTTACATGATTTGAAAGCTTCAGATGAATTTCTTTATCAAACCAGACTCTCCTTTCCTTTGAGCTAGCATATTTCAACTATATTCCTGTTATGATCATCAGTCACATTCATAAAACCTGGAGTCCCTGTTTCATTTGTTTCAGTTCAAGTCAAACCTGGACTTTTGCAATCTTCTAAGTCAATACTGGCCCGCGCCCTCTTCTTATGGATGAAGGAGGCACCCTAACCCTCTGCTTGTAAATGAAGGAGGTTCTGGGCCTTGACAATTTACCAGTTTGCTGAGACAGTGGTGAACCTTTCTTACTGTGATTTTCATGCTGGAAAGAGCTGTAAGGTCCTGATGAGTGACTTTTTTTTTGCAGCTTCATCTCAGGCTCATAATACATTTAGAAGCAGCTGTTCTTCTAACTGTAGATCAAGCATTTAATCCTGAGATGAAGTTATATTTCCTACTTTTGTAGAAACCATAGAACACTGTGAAAAACCTAATAGTCAGCTTGAGATTGGGGTTTATGCAGTGCTGAGATCTAGGGGATATGAGTGGCGCGACTTTAGGGTTGTTTGTCAATTTCATTTGCAAAGTAAGAGGTCAGTCATGGTAGGTCTGTTGCAGATGGAGGCTTTTTGGCTTTTTGATGATTGCCAAGGGTGAAATGTCTTAAAGCGCCACTTCCTAACATAGGGGAGACTCTTGAAACAGATGTGGATTTGCCTTTTAAAGCTGATGGTCGGATCAATAAGGCTGAAGCTAGATAGGATTGTGATAATGAGGTTTTGATTTCGACATGGGCGAACTGAAAAGGTAGAAAGACGAAAAAAGTTTTAGGAGGGTTTTCTGGATGACATATTGACATGAGGAAATCAGTTTCTAGAAAACTCAGCTGTAGATATAGTCATCAATAACATGTAAAAAATACTGATGGCTAACAGGTAGAACATTATGGAAGGATTCACCTCCTCCTTCCACTATCTATGATTTCATATCTCAAATTATATGTGAAAGAGAAAGCGATGAACTATTTTACAAAAAGAAATGTGTTGGTGGTAAAAAAATGCAATGATTGTAGAAGTTTGACTAAATTTCAAAACAAATATCGTACTGATATAAATGATCAATCATTGCCCAACATGAAAGTGAAATGGAAGAGATATGAATATATCCATATATCTATTCAAGGTGCAAATAGTGTTAAAATAATTAAATTATGAGAAGTGAAAATTTTTGTGATAGAATTTTTGAGAAAGTTTGAGGCAGAAATTTAGAAATACACCAAGCATTCCCATAGAGCTCAATGGAAAGACTTGAAATTCAAAAAAACTCGTGAATTTTTTCCACCAGGGACCATTTTGTCAGTGATTGATTTTGCAAAAAACTACACATTTGTTCCACAAAAAGAAATTCAGAGTGAATACTATCATTCTAACCAAGTCTCCATGGTCGTCCATATTCTATATAGACATGCTGAACAAAATTTCGATCATAGAGAAAGCATGAGTGAAAATCGACATATCATTAAAGAATATCACTTTTATATCAGTGACGATCGTACACATGATACATATTTTGTACAACATTGTTTTGGAAAAAATTATGATTCCTTGAAAAATCATGGAATAACATTCAATGAACATTGGATATGGTCAGACGGATGCGTAGGTCAATTCAAATATGCACGATCATTATTTTTGTTTTGCAGTCTTCATAAGAAAACCTGCATTAAACATTGTTGGAATTTCTTTAAGACTAGCCATGGAAAAGGAGAACTTGATGATGCAGGGGCATGCATAAAATGAGCACTTCAAAGATATCAAATGAACCCCTCTGCAAGCCGACTTGTGGACACGAAAGAAGTTGTTCAATTGTGCATTGCTGCTCTAAGCCATGAGCTAACCCATCAAGGGAAGTGCGAAGGTACATTCAATTTGATTTTTATTTGAAATCTAATTTTATTGTGAAATGATTATATTTGATTGTATTTTGATATCATATTTACATTCTTCTTTGAATTTTCCATATAAAGGTTTTTCTGGCATATTGGGATCGAAGATATAGAGAGATCAATTGGAAAAGACGTTGAAACAATAAAAGAGACTCAAAAATTGCATTCAATTAAAACAAAGTTGTCCAGAAATGTGTTTGCATTGGATAAAAGAAAATATTCTTGTTTTTGTCATGTTTGCATAGACAACAAAAAATCCAATGACGTTTGTGAAAACAAAATGTATGTAAACGATTGGAAACATACAGAGATAAATACAAAGGGAAAATTTTTTGTTGCAATGTTTGAAGAAATGCAATTAGAGGAAATTACAATATCATCCGATGGTGATCGAGTTTATGAGCTTGTTAGAGAAGGTAACATTTGAATTTCTTTCTAATGATTTAAAGATCTAGAAATAAATTTAAATATGCATAATTTTGTTAAGTTTGCTTTATTGTGCAGGAGATGTTTTTGCTGTAATTGCACCCATTAACAACGATGAAAATGTGAAGTATTATTTGATGCGTTGCACTGAATGAAAAATGAAATTATTAGAAAACTATAATGATCACGGATTTCAATATGAAAGAGGATCTATTATATTGAAAGGTTATTTTTTCAGAAAAACTAATCAAAGTGGGGATTTTGTTTACTTTGAAGACTATGAACCTGATTTCATAAGTTGTAAATATAGTCTCTTGGTGTGTGCAACACACATAAATTTGATAGAGGTTCAATCAAAGAAAAAAAAGAAAATTAAGAAATGGAAAATGTCAAAATCCGATCATGAACGGATTATTGAAGATAGCATTCCATTGGAGTTTTTTTAATTGAACTGCCCAACAATTTATTCTCTTTGGATTAAATATGTTTTAGAACTTCCAATACTCAACTAAAAATTGAGTTGCTTATGTTATTTGTGCAAGTGTTTTCACATGTACAAATTGTTTTGGTACATGCACATGCATTGAATCACATCTCTATTCCTGATTGAAAATCTAGTACAAAATTTGTCTGTCCAATGGTCGGATATGTTCAATGTGCATTGATGAAAAATTTTACATGTATTGGATATATATGTTATAGAATGCAATTAATTTTTCAAGTAGTTTTACTATGTGCATTGATGAAAAATGATCTAGTACAAATTTTGACTATCCAATGGTCGGATATGTTCTATGTTCTAGAATGAAATTAATTGAATGTCATCATTTTACCAATTTATAAATCAACAAGGCTACCTATTTGAGTGCATTAATGACATTCCCGAATTCAACAAACATATATGTACTTCTTATATTTCCAATCAAAATTAAAGGGATTTACATATATCTATTTCTTTACTTTTTTTTCAATTAGAGCTCAATTGATATGGTTAGTTGCATTGAAAATCTATGTTCTTCCTATTGGAAATTTTTTCACTCAAACAAGAGTATGTAGAGATCAAAAGCAATCTTAAGATGCCAAATGTACTTCAACCATCCAAAACTTGAGTTTTAAAAACCTTTTGATTAAATCAAAACAATACTTCACATGGGAGTCTTCCATCTAGGCCAAATGTAGATTGAAACCATCCAAAACTTAGATCAAAACATTTAAAATTATATTAAAACATTTAATATTTAACATTAAATCAAAATTAAAGGGATAATGTACAATTTATTTACTCTTTTTGATTAAAAACTAATGTATAACTAGCCAACACCAGAGGGGGTCTGAATCAAAAAACCAAAAAAGGGGCTGCCCATAACCAGGAAACTAGCCCAGAAGATGCTGCCCAATATCAGGAAACCAACAAACATAGAGTGTTCAGAAGCATAGTGATTGAAAAACATGACAAAAGTTCAAAAATCTAAAGAGGACCTGACATCAGGCTAGCTATCGATGTGTGTAGGAGGATTCTCCTTCACAATTGTACAACTGTAGTCCTCTGGATCATCATCTACTCCCTTGGAGTGCTGGGAGGAGCTCTTCGAAGAGGAAGAGGAGCCAAAGTCATCTTTGAGCTTTTTCTCCACACAGGCCAAGCTGCCGCTGCTTGCGCCATCGCTGCTGGAGCTCGTCAAGCCAGATTTGACTGGAAGAGATGGCGAATTCCTGGTGTCTTGGGGCTGATGGGTTGGGATGGTGGACTTTCTCTGCCACTTCCTGGAACCAGAGGCACCTTCATCTTGCGGTTCCTCCTGAAAAAAGACAGAAATGGTCGTCGTAATTCGAGGTCTGACCATAGTGTTGGTGAAGTGAAATTGTGCGACACTTCTTGCTGGAGGAGGATGGTTGCCTGTGTCATGGATTGAAAGAGGTGGGCGAGATCCAGCACTCCTGCCCCCTCCACCCCTGCCCCCACCTCCCCTTCTGCAACACATCCGATGTCTACGCATGGGAGTCTTCCATAGGCCAAATGTAGATTGAAACCATCCAAAACTTAGATCAAAACATTTAACATTATATCAAAACATTTAAAACATTTAACATTAAATCAAAATTAAATGGATTTACATATAACTACTTCTTTACTCTTTTTGATTATATCACAACATTACTTCAAAACTTAGTTTTAAAAACTTTTTGATTATATCACAACATTACTTGACATTCCATCCAATTGTAGTTCAACTATCCAATAAAAAAATTTAATATTATATCACATGTGCCCAATGTAGATTGAAACCATCCAAAACTTAAGTTTTAAAAACTTTTTGATTATATATCGTGCAACATTACTTCACATGCCATGCCAATTATAGTTCAACTATCCAATAAAAACATTTAACATTGTATCACATGTGCCAAATGTAGATTAAAACCATCCAAAACTTAAGTTTTAAAAACTTTTTGATTATATATCGTGCAACATTACTTCACATGCCATGCCAATTATAGTTCAACTATCCAATAAAAACATTTAACATTATATCACATGCCAAATGTAGATTGAAACCATCCAAAATTATAGATCACAACATTACTTCACATGCACGTATTACTTCACATGCCATGCCAATTGTAGTTCTTGACTATCCAATAAAAACATTAAACATTTAACATTAAATAGAACATGCCAAATGTAGATTGAAACCATCCAAAACTTAACTTTTAATTTAACAAAAAATTATAAATCACAACATTACTTCACATACCAAATGTACTTCAAGCATCCAAAACTTAAATTTTAAAAACAAAACAAATTATAACACATCATTACATAACATGCCAAATGTAGTTCAGAAGCAAAACAAAACTTAAATTTTAAAAACAAAACAAATTATAACACATCATTACATAACATGCCAAATGTTGTTCAAAAGCAAAACATTAATTTATAGATGAGAACATTACTAGTAGTTCAATTATCCAAAACTTAAAAGTTTTAAAAACCAAACAAATTATATAACAACATTACTTCACATTCACATGCCAAAAGTACTAAAACCGTCCAAAACTTAACTTTTTGGAACAAAACAAATGATATTAACACTATAATAAAATATGTCCAAAAATTGTAGATCTCACAAGTATCAAACTGTATCAAGTTATATATATATATATATGATAGTGCATCTAGATAATATATAAAAATTTAAATTTAAGACTATGTAAATCTTGAAATCAAATATACAAATCATGTCCATCAAATAGATATGGATGTAGATCTTTCCTATCAGGGTCTCAATCCGCGCACTATTATGCGAAGCATGGGAAACCTGTACAAAATGCACATGTACTTGAACATTAAAATTTGATGTTTTAAAAATGAGTGAGAATATATATAGAACTTCATGTAAAAAACAAAATATAAAAAAAAATCATGCAATACCTCATGAGGTTCCCTCTCCATTTGTTCACCTGCTACAAGTTCCCCCTCCATAGGAACATCTGCAACAGTAAAATGTACAATATAAATGTATAGTTATATATATATATATATATATATTAAAAAATTTCAAATGAAAATGCACGTGTACATATATAAACTTATTTTCAATAATATTAAAAAAAAAAGTTAGACAACTTGTTTAAATAGTTGAAATGGTGTGGGTGTTCCTATCTCTATCGCTAGAGTCCGTGGATTAAAGAAATCTTCTATAGGAACCCAAAATTCAAAATTTTAAAAGTATAAAATAACTCAAGATCAAGATCTCAATTTATTAAATAAATAACAATTTATAAATTATAACTAAATTAAAAAAACATATATATATATATATATATATATATATAAGTGAAAAATTGAATACTTCTGCAGGTGAATTTGGGACATCTCCTAAGAGAGGCTCCAAATGAAAATCTCCAAGAACCTAAAATTTAAAAAATTTAAAATAACTGAAGATATAGATATATATATCTCAATTTTTAATGGAACTTTTTGAGGTTGAATATATATATATATATATATATATATATATATATATAATAAACATAAATTTTAAAAGTGAAAAATTGTCCATACTTAATGTGGATGTGGCACATCTCCTAAGGAAGTAGAAGGTAAATCTCCCAAGGAAGAAGACAGTACCGCCATCCCAAAAACATCAGACGGAATCAGAATCTGTTAAAACATTTTATCATTATATATACATACTTGTACATGTGTGCACAATTATTTATTTTAAAAATATCACTTAAAAAACACTAACATTTGCCAACATATCTTGATGGTGAGACCCATCTGCATTGTTTGAACTAGAGGTCCCGAACGTGATATTAACATTTTCGTCACTCATCATGCGTGAAAACTACAAATGGTGTTTTAACATATAATGATACATTTTTGTTAGATTAATGTACATACAAATAAATGTATACATGTACATACACATGTATTTATTACAAATTGTACACATGTATACATGTTAAAATAATTGAACCCTAAGGTCATTAACACATACCGTTCCCATGCTCTCTTCCTCATGAAGAATTAGATCTTGAAAACCATTGCAACAAATCTTTGCATATATTTGGAGATCTTCAACATTCATGTTGTCAATCTCTTCATCTGTACAATACACAAAATTGGCACGTGCATTTTCACGTGCTCTTTGTCGATTTAGACAAACATTGACTCCAACCAATCTACTATAAGCATTGTCGATCATGACATCCCTTGCTTCTCGACTTATTTGAGAAGTCGCATCCATCTCTGACTGCAGAGTTTCGACCCGAAAAGGTCGACTCACCAATGGTGGCTCAGGGCAAGGCAACTCCACATCTTGCTTAGCACCCTTACAGTCATACAATCGACCTTTCCTCGGACCAAAAAATTCTGACGGAAGGTCATTGTAGTTGAGTTTCATATTCAAAAAAAATTCTGCGTAAAACAATTGTGCAAAATAAACAGGAACCTCGTCGTTCCATGAGAGCCTTCCATAGGCCGCAAGGTGGCTATCATACAAATAGTGAACTATATTTGGGTGCTTGAAATATTTCACCTTCAACATTTTTCTTTTTGTCCCTTCCTTGAAATTAAACATTGACTTCGCCATATTTTTTGTAATTCCTTGTTTTACATCCTCCCATTTATCGGGACCCATTACTGTTTCCTTTCTCTTTCTCATCACTTCTACAAATGTATCAGTCGTTGGCCCAAGATTTTTGTACACATTTACAATTTCACCCAATGAATGCGTAACTATTTTGAGGCTTTGTAGACTCTCAGCAGGTAGAGTCAAAGCCACGAGATCTCTCCGCAATTTTGCATGAAGTTGTTGACACCTTTGTAAGGGGCATTGCGCCATGTTTCTTTCCCATGGTATATCAGAAATGTTGGCTGGATAAGTTGTGGTGGGTAGACAACCTTCTTCTTGAATGTAGCGTTCTACCCTGCGTCTATTTTGACCAATATTTGGAACATTTTGAGCCTTTGCATCAAAATATATAAAATTTTGTATATTAGAAAAAACACATGTAAACAAATTTGTACAAATTCAATGAAAAAAATATTGAAATTGATGGCAACCTCGACATGGTTGGTTAGCATATTCTCCACCCTGAAACTATTGAGACCTAGAACGACCCTGCTGAGAACTAGACCCAGAACGACCTTGCTGAGAACCAGCACCACTAGCCGTTGATTGGCCTCTGGGAGAATAAATATCAACCCCTTCACGCAACCTACTACCACTCATTGATGGCCCTCTAAGGGGATTTGAACCACCACCAACCTCTCAAGAGGATTGAGAAGCTTCATAAACAAATACGAATTTATAATCAATTGAAAAATACATGCATACATATAAATACACGTGTACATATTCATTGATTAAATTGTGTTAAAACCATACCACCACTAGGTGAAACATGGGCATCCATGGCTGGAGTAGAGACCCTTCTCTTCTTATTAGCTCCTAAGAAATAAAAAATGAAACTTATTAACAATTAATTTAACTCACAAGTTGATAAAAAATCAATTCCATATGTACACACATGTATGGAGATTTAAGATTATATTTAAATTTACCATGAAAAACTCTCGATCCCGATCCCCGATCCTCCCCTCTCGTAGAGATATGGGATTATGTTGATCTTCGTTGTTCATCCTCCATGATATATATATATCTATGGTGGACATTTACATTTAATTTTTTAAATAACCAATTTAAATTAAATTCAATATAAAGTTCAGAAATTTATTTTGTTTAATTTAGTGTAAACAAATTATGTAAAACACAACTTTCAAAGCACTAACTGATGTGTAAAACTCAATTTAAGCAAAAAAAAGATATAAAAATGATAATTTCATCAAATTGTGTTTTACATGGTGGGAGCACACTTGGTATAAAATTTAAAAAAACACATTTTCATTGAAAAAGAAGTGAAATTCCATTTAAACAAAAATTTGTTGAAGTCCCCGCATTTTAATTTCATAAAAATGTGAAGTTCACCACTTGTTGCAAATATGAAGTTCACCAAGTTGCACTTTACATGGTGTGGTGGGAGCACACTTGGTATATAATTGAAAAAAGCACATGGTCATTAAAAAAGACACATTTATAAGTACACAACACACACATATCCAAGATATGTTACAATGTCCATCAATTGTGAAGTTCACCAAGTTGCGCTTTACATGGTGTGGTAGGAGCACACTTGGTATATAATTGAAAAAAACACATGGTCATTAAAAAAGACACATTTATAAGTACACAACACACACATATCCAAGATATGTTACAATGTCCATCAATAAATTTTGAAGGAGAGCATCTCAACGCTAACTCATCTTTGAGAGATGAATCTTGAATTTTTAAAGAAGAGTGTCTCAAAACTAATTCATCTTTGAGAGATGAATCTTGAATTTTTGAAGAAGAGTGTATCAAAACTAATTCATCTTTGAGAGATGAATATTGCATTGGCATTGCTCCGTATAATTCTAATTCATCTATTAATTCATCTTTGATAGATGAATCCCGAATTTGCATTGCCCCACGCAATAAATCAACAAACATCTTATTCACATTTGTACAATGCCTTATAATAAAAAATTGAAATTGGATAACAATATTGTTTGTTATTCCATGCAGTTCTTTTAGCCTCTCCTTCTTAACTTGGTATACACCATTCATCTGTTTGTACACAAGTTCAGAATTGGTGAAAACCAAAATTCCATTTGATCCATACTCCATCGCTATTTGCAAGCCTTCTATCAATCCAATATAATATGCCTCATTGTTTGTTTTTCTTCCCGGTATATTCATTTTCCTTTGGACGACTTTGCTAGTCGCAATATTGGAAAGCACATTTGTAATCAATGCATTCCCTGGATTGGGATAACAAGAAACTTATATGCATAATTTCCATTTTTCAACCATATTTAATGGTTTTATTATCCCTAAAAAAAAAAAATTCAATAAAAAAATTATATTAAATTAACACTTATTGCAAATGCATGGAAGAAATGAAAAACTTATATTTAGATCTATTCCAGAGATTGACTGTAGGGACATTTACTAGATATGTCACCTTTCATAAAATATGAGATCCAGAGACTACCTGGCCCTTTACAGACTCTTCATATAGAATTACCATGGATATGAAAATTAAAAACTTCTATTTAGATCTATTCTAGAGATTGAATGTAGGGGAATTTACTATTAGGTTAAAACCTATGTTTTGTATCAAATCACTTTTGGTTTCAATGGGAAACTTTTATGGCTAATTTGTGTTTTACATGTTGAATATAAAAGGTTTTTTCTCTCTCGTTGTTTGAGACCATGGATATGAAAATGAAAAACTATATAATTTTAAAACCTATGCTTTGTGTCAAATTACTTTTTGTTTCTAAATTCTATATACATGTTGATTGTACTGTAGGGGAATTTAGATCTATTCTAGAGATTGACTGTAGGGGAATTTACTAGATATGTCACCTTTCATAAAAGATGAGATCCAGAGGCTACCTGGCCCTTTACAGACTCTACCTATAGAACTTGTAGAAGTTAAGAAATTTACATTGACAAATTTACTTGTGAGAAATTTACATTGACAACATATAGAGATTCAACTAGGCTTGTGAAAAGTACAAATGGACAATGTATAATTCTACTTAGAAGAGTCTTTGGTTTACTGGTTAAGCAAGAAAGAGTCGTTACTTTCTCTATCTAGAGTAGAAGTGGAATACATAGTAGTTACTTCTTTTTGAGTGTTTTGGATGAAATGGGCTCTATAAGATATTAAGGTAAGGTAAATTTCTTTTTGAGTGTTTTGGATGAAATGGGCTCTACAATATATTAAGGTAAATCTATATATCTATTAATTTTTTCAATAGAAGTGTAATAATAATTTCAAAAATAAAATATTCTACTTCCTTCAATCACTATTTACATATCATCATAAAGTACCACTTCCTCACACAACAAGTCTTTGAGAAAATAGTGAAGATGGAATACATACCCACAAAGCCTCTTGTTAGAGAAGCATTTGAATATGTGAGAAACAAATTAGGAATATTTCTTGTAAATTATCTTGTTAGAGAACCATTTTAACATGTGAGAAACAAATTAGGGATAGTTCTTGTAAATTATTGTCACTTATTTGACTTCAAAAGAAGAGCCTATGAAATTGAGTGCAATATCTATGTGGGAGAGTACACAATATCTAAGAGGGAGAATACAATATATTTGAATTCAAAAGAAGAGCCTATGAAATTGAGTGCAATATCTATGTGGGAGAGTACACAATATCTAAGGGGGAGAATAGATATAAGGAAGGAATAGAAAGAGTAACAAAAAGCATATGATTGTGTCAATAATTTGAAGTAGTCAAGAAAGATAACAAAGGACCATCAAAATTGAGTGCAATATATATATATGATATCTATATGATCAAGTGTCAATAATTTGAAGTAAAGAAATATAACAAAGGACCATCAAAATTTAGTGCAATATCTATGTGGGAGAGTACACAATATCTAAGGGGGAGAATACAATATGAGGGAATAAACAGAGTAACAAGAAGCATATGATTGTGTCAATAATTTGAAGTAGTCAAGAAAGATAACAAAGGACCATCATCAAATTCAAATTGAAATATCAAGTAGTCTTTTTCATGAAGAAGAAGCATTAACTAGGTTCATCATTTAAAGGGTTCATTTTTTAATGAAAAAATTTATGAATAATATGGAATGAATCATTGTACATTATGATAAATCTTGTATTTAAATGAAATTTGATCTATGAATAAAAAAGAAAATGGGATCATCTCTTCATATATATATGTGTGTAAAAGAGAAATAAAAAGCAAAGGTAATTCCACCAAGCCTAAAGGAGCATGTCCTAATACATTAAATTATGTCCTAATACATTAAATTATGTTTGGTTTCTAGAAGCATTAATCATGAAGAGTCATGAGATCCACATTTTGACCATACTATTTGCAAGTTAAAGGAGCATGTCCTAATACATTATTATGTTTGGTTTCTAGAAGCATTAATCATGAAGAGTCATGAGATCCACATTTCCATCATACTATTTGCAAGTTCACATTTCCATCATGCTATTTGCAAGTTCACATTTCCATCATGCTATTTTCAAGTTCTATATGAAGATATGTAGTCTAATAACTAATTAGCAAGTTGTGATGTCCTAATACATTATTATGTTTGGTTTCCATCATACTATTTGCAAGTTCTATATGAAGATATGTAGTCTAATAACTATACAGTCTAGCCCATATAACATATAACGGCCTTTGACAATATGAGCAAAGAGTCAAAAAACAGAGAGGCCTCCTAGCAGAGTTCCACCTGTTCATCAAGGTAAGCAACATAATATCGGAAGTGAAACAATGACACCACTGAACATATGTGAATTTAGAATGATTTCAACTCTTTTTTCAAAGGAGAAAAAACCTTGTTTCATATATTGATAACAATTCATATACAAAATCCTCTTGATATACCCATAACAGGTTATCAAGTATAAAATATCAGATTCTGCCTCATACAGAAATCCATCCGAAAAAGACAATATGTAGTCACATTACAGCAGTAGATCATTCTAGTTCAATCATTCTTCTTGTAAAACAAAGTTCCCTTCACCCTCATATGCCTAATTATGGTCGTTTAGCTACAGTTTATCCACACCATGAGAAATTACAAAAAATAGTAAAGGTTGCACATTCCAGCGTTGAGGAATCGAGAGAAGTCTCATTAACAGCATAAGCTTAAAAATGGTGGTAAACTTCCATGCACAGGTGGATAATCAGCTAGAGCGGATGAAATTGATGGATCCACAAGAACAATAACAACTGCAGCAACCGAATGCATATCATACAACCAAAAATTCAACATACACCTTACAGCAAAAGGTAATGAAATTTAAAGCATAATTATAGTTTTTTAGCTACAGTCTATCCACACCATGAGTGATTACAAGAAATACTAAAGGTTGCACATTCCAGCGTTGAGGAATTGAGAGAAGGCTCAGTAACAGCATAGGCTTAACAGGGGTGGTAAACTTCCATGCACAGGTGGAGAATCAGCTAGAGCGGATGAAATTGATGGATCCACAGGAACAGTAATAATTTTTTCACACTGATTATCAGCTAATCGAAATTTTTGGGGATGGTTTTGTTAGCCTGTTCACTGAATCTGGGCAGACCAAGGATGATCTCAAGCTACCTACTGATGACCAGATGGCGGCACAAATCAAGGGAAATACCATTGTAACGGATCATTACTGAAAGACCATTCTTATATTAATCGAGTAGAGATCAGGGCCTTCCTTATCCATCAAAAAACAAAAAAATAGCTATACACTGAGACAACATTCCATATCTAAAAAAGTTTAATTATACTTAGTCTGCAATCATAAAATAGAGAAATTGCACGAGCAAAAAAAAACATGGCTTATATACTGTGCTAAAAATGTTTAATTATACTTAGTCTACAATCATAAAACAGAGAAGATGAACGAGAGAGAAAAAAACATGGCTTATCTACTATGCTAAAAGCGTTTAATTATACTTAGTCTGCAATCATAAAACAAAGAATCTGCATGAGAGAAAAAAACATGGCTTATATACTATGCCATCCAGATCCAAATAAACCCAGAATTACATTTCAACTTGATCTAAACTTCCATGCATAGGTGGAGAATCAGCAACAGAAAGATCTGCTTACACACTCTTTAAGCAGCGTCGCCGTGAATAATCACCAACGAGCCAATGGCGAGACGGCGGCAACACCACAAAAATTAAATGAGAACGAGAGCGCAAAAATTCAACGTACGGAGCGAGAAAGATAAAAACGTGCAAAGAAACGAGCAAAGAAACATAGACGTGGAAAAAAATAAACTTACCATGCGTATATCTATACACTAGTACATTTGGCGGAAATTTCGAGGACATATCAGACCAAATGTCGAGAGAATTAGCTGGAGTTTTCAATCCACCCGAAGCCGTCGCTATACAGAGCGTCTAGAGAAAGAATGTCGCAATACCGACACTTAGACAAGTGTTGCAATTGCAACGTTTGGAGGAAAGGCGCTGCAGTGCGACACTATGCCCAAGCGTCGCTATTGCGCCATTTGCTTCAAACGTCGCAATTGTGACACAATGTCTAAGTGTCACAATTGCGACGTTTGGAGGCAGCCGTCTCAATAGCGACTCTTTGTTTGCGACACAATGTCTAAGTGTCGCAATTGCGAAGTTTGGAGGAATCGGTCCCAATAGTGACACTCTGGCCACCGTTGGTATAACGACACTTATATGCAATAAATGACAGTTATATGCCTTTGCAAAAATGGTCGGCTTACAGAGCAGCGCGAGGAGTAGTTCATGGAGGCACCTTTGCGATTGCGCATAATTTGGAGAGAAAATAGTAATAATGAGAGAGGCTCCTTTAATTGCATCTTTGATTTGTGAAGGTATGGATTGTCCAGCCTGCAATTCTATGCTGTCGAGAAAGACTCGCAATCCTCTGGAAACAAGACTGTTGTGAAGATGCCTGGCGAAGAAACGGACATCGGGTTCACGACTGTTGATGAACACATCGTAGTCTGGCGAAGAAGGCACCAAGGAGGGTATTCTCAGTGAATGAGGGATGTTGAAATATTAATTTCAACTACCCTTTCCTCTGGCCGCTTTCTAAATCTGTTTGAATGGCTCTGTCAAACAGCCGCTTTCTAAAACTGATGAACAGTCAATTTTGGTTTTGAAATCACAGTCCCTGCACACTTAAAAACAGAGCGTTGTATTGTTTTGGAAACAGAGAAATTTAATAGTAAACGCGGGATATTTTAATTCAGAAGAACGTGGTCCCACAGACCACAGACCAAATCAGCCATCCACGTGGAAGCGATTCGATCGCGTTATTTTTTGGCCTGTCTGCATTGTGGAATTCCAGACCTGAAACATTATAGGGCGGAATTAATTTGATTTTCATGTCACAGTTTTCCTCCGTACGAAAAGCCAAAAAAACTGACCCAAATTTTTATATGGTGTATTCTATGAAGTTTTCGCGTCACAAATTAGGGTGACATCAGCAGGCTATTTTGGAACGCGAATTTGTGATTGAAATCGGGTTTATTTTTTTTGAAGTCCGGACGTATGATATAGTTTTATTAATATTTTGTTATAAGTTTTGTTTCACCACCCGATAGTTATTTAAACCATTGGCTCATATATAACATATGCACAAATATTTCACTTTGGGCATTTGTAATGTGGGCCCCGAATACTTTAAATAGGTACATATACATTAGACAGTTTAAAAGTTTTGAGGATTGCACCCCTGGTGCAATTGTTTGTTTATAAGATTATATGATACATGTGAGATAAAGGTTTATTATTTATCATATATAAATAAATTTTATCAATATTGTACATTTACATTTTTATGAGGTGATGTTATAAGTAAATTCATAAATATCTCTTTTTAATCCTCATTTTACTCCATGAATATGTTTGGAAATGAAATTTCAATAGATCAATTTTCTCCTAACCTATGTATCATCAATATTGTACATTTACATTCTTAATTATGAGGTGATGTTATAGGTAAATCCATGAATATCTCCTTTTAATCTTCATTTTAATCCATGAATATGTTTGGAAATGAAATTTCAATAGATTAATTTTCTTGCTATTATATGTTTTACGAAGATATGGTAAGGAATTCTCTCTTGTTATTCTTAGAAATAATTATATATAATTTTTTTTTTTCAAAATAGATTAAAAAAATTATATGAGAAAAATTATTAATTCATCAATATGTGTGTGTGTGTGTGTTGTGAGGAATAATTTCATAGTTCAACTTAATGGTTCATTATATAATCATGTGATCATCACCAATGGTATATCTTAAAAAGCAACTAAAATCCATGTGTACAAAATCGATGTATACTCTAGAGAGTGGTCCTCATATCACTATGTAAATTGTTGTATGATACTTCAACAAAATTATAAGATAAACTATAATACACATCATATATGCACCATAACAATTGGTGCAGGGTAAAACCCACCTGCCACACCTTTGTACTCGATCCAATTTTCTCTGTCAACTCTTCTAGCTATGGGAGTTTCCTCCAAGGATCATAATACCCCCAAGGCCTGTTATCACCCTAGTAATTCTCAAGTTGTGGGATAGGGATTTTTGTAGTTAAGAACACCAGGGGTAACCAAGAACCACTTTGGGAATTCAAGATCTAGCCTTCTTGAACTCTAGAGAGGGATCTCTCCATATGATTTAGCTTTTTTTTAGTAACAGATATTAGGCTAGCTATGATTGTGTATTTGGGTTTGATTTTAAAAGATTGGTGGGAATAAAGAGATTTCAAGGTAAACCAGAAGGATCTACCAGAATATTGGTCAATGGAGTCAACTCTCTAGGCAAGCAGAACTAAGAAATAAGGCTCAAAGATGCAAATGTGCTAAGGGCAAGATAGGTGACCTTCTAAGGCTATGTATAGGCTTGATTTGATGGAGTGGATGGAATCTGAGCAAAAGGGCACTTAAGAATCCTTAAGCTACATATAAGAAGATTGAAGAAGGGGATCTAACTGGGAACCGTAGAACTGCCCATAAGGTTTTACGAACAGGCTATTACTGGCCTACCATCTTTAAGGATGCCAAAAAATTCATGCAGGCCTGTGATAGCTGCCAAAGGGCAGGACGCCCTAGGCAGTCTGATGAAATGCCTTTGAACCCTCAACTAGTGATTGAACCATTTGAACGTTGGGCACTTGATTTTGTTGGCCCTATTAGTCCTCCCTCAAACCAAAATACATACATCCTAGTTGCAACCGAATATGTCACTAAGTGGGTCGAAGCAGAGGCAGTTTCAAAAGCTACAGAGGACTCTGTAGTACAGTTTCTTTTCCAAATCTTTGTGTGCTATGGTCTCCCAAGGGACATAATCACAGATGGAGGACCACAATTTGTAGGTAATAAATTAGCTGAAACATTGCAAAACTACCACATTCAACACAAGATTACAACTCCATATCACCCACAGGCCAATGGCCAAGTAGAGAGCATGAACAAAGTAGAAAACATTAAAATGCCAACAAGTTTCGAAACAGGGAGCTTATTATCACTAATCCTGTTTAATTTTTCCTTAGTTGATCATTATAGACTAGAAAAACATAATATGAATGAATGTAAACTTTAAAGAAATACACTGAAAACAAGGAAAGAAATGAGACTTATCTTGTCACCACGAGAATCCTTAGCTATGATGTCTTTGATCTCTTTCCAGTCTGCTGCTTTCACTAATTGACTCACCAACTTCAATATAACCAGCAAATAAGACTATAGTTGTCTTGAGAAATTTTATTCACACTGAATACTTTGAATTGTGAAGTATTTATACAAAAAATTGTTTACAAAATATCTCAGGAATTGAGATAATGTTTTAATAAAAAATAGGAAAGAAAACTTAAAAAGAGGGACAGCTGCAAAACAGTTTGCAAGCTGTTACCTTTTTACAAGCAAAAATAGAACTGATTATTCTAATTTGAACTAATTGTTGTTGTGCACTTTAACCCTGTATTTTTACCATTTGAGGTAACAATAAAAAATGAATTTCCAAGTGAATTTCCTAATTTTTATCCATTAAATTCACAGCAGATCTGTGAATTCTTGCCACTTTTCTGCAGAGGGGATCTTCATAGTCTTCAATTTTCTGTAACTTTCATCTGCCTCTGTATACTTGGAAAAGTTAGGCTTGATAGTGAACATATGCCTGATCTCATTATCTAAAAAGAACAAATTTTCAAAATACTGAAGAAGTATTTTGCCTGTTGGTGATCCTTGAGGCAGTTGTTGTCTGGCTTGCTCTTTTGCATGATTTCTGATTTTTAGATCATAATCTTTCTAAGGCATTAACTTGTCATTCAATGCGTGAATATCAGGCAAACCTGCTTCTGACAATGTTTTGTATTTGGCTAAAAATCTTGAGATGGATACATTCATGTCTTTACACCGGTCCTCTAGATTACTCATTATGTTTCTTTTGTTCAGGACCTTTTTTATTTGAAGAATGGTTTCTGTTCTATCAAAAATTTTCAATTCTTCCAACTCTTCCCTGGTTTTACTGTTTAAAAAAGCTATGAGTTGGATTGCTTGGGCTGGTTTATTGTCAATTTCCCTCTTAGTCTTGTCAATCTCTGCACTAGAAACTTGAAGTAACTCCCTCTGTTCATAAATTATCCGAATTGAAGGCCATTGAGAATGAATGCCTTCAATAATTTTGGTCCATAAATGATTTTTTATATAGGCCACTTGATGTGTAATATTTACTTGTGCTTGCAGAATATTTACTTGTTCTTGTAGTCGATCGACCCTTTGCTCATGTCCTTTAGAAGTAATCAAGGCATCATTTTTGGAATTTTCTAAATTTTTAATAATGCCTTTCAAACTAAGAATCTCTTTATCTTGGTCTTGTAGTGTGCTCCTCTGTGAGGATGAAGAAGAAGAGGCAGAGATTAGAGAAGTAATTGGCACTGCAGTTGCCAGTACTCCTTTCGGTGCCAAGTGTTCTGCCAAAGTAGATGGTATAGCAATGTTTACAGTGGGGATCATTGTAGGAATGACCATTGGTTGTGCTTTTCTTATTTCTTCATTCTCTTTCATTAGAGCTTCTATTTGAATTTCCATTGTTTTTATCTGATCTGTCATTTGATGTACAAGCTGCTTTAAATCATCATTCTCTATTTTTTGCTGTAGAATTTCTTTTTCTTGAGAGTTTTCACTCTCAGGCAACTTCAACTATTTTCTAAGAGCATCTATATCCTCATTTTTCTGTTTAATTAAGACTTTTTCCCCTTCAATGTTGGTTGGGTCACCCCCTGCTTCAATCACTATATCTTCTAGTGCTTTTATTCTTAAATTATTAGCATACAGTGAGGCTTTGTCCAACTTCATTTGATTTTGGAGGTTGAGCACTGTTTTCTCAAGCCTAATTGATTTCATAGTTTTACTGACAATTTTGGAATATAGCATTTCAATATTTCTCCTATGAAATTCAATTTGATCTAATTCAATAATGGCACCTGCATCCAGTTCAAGATCTGTTTTGGAATAATCTGCCACTGATTTTGGCTCAGCCACTGTAGGCTTCAAGAATGACATTACCAATTTATTGGATGAATAATCAAATGATGAAAGAATCCTGTCTTTGTTTCCAGGCTTTTCCTTAAGAAATCTAGAATGAGCTTGATTCTTGAGCTCTTCATTCTTCTCTTTAATCTGTCTGAATTTGATCTGAATCTCTGACTCTGTATTGTCAGTTTCCTGAGAAGAAGGAGGCAAATCGACAGTAGCCTGGTTTTCCTTCATGACTATATCTTTTTGTTGTGTTCCAATTTTTACATTTTGAAGCTCTTTTAATGTTTGAGTGACTATTCTTGTTGCTTCATCATTTATATCAATATTTACAGCCTTATCCTTTTCTTCTTCTGTTGACTTTCTTCTTTTACTATAAGGAGTTCTGAATTTTATGTCCTCAATAGTCTCAGCTATGAAACTATCTCCTTCTCTGTCTCTTTTATGTACATTATAAGTATCTTTGCTTGTAGAAGCCACTTGTACTGTCTGTTCAATCTGTTTGCCTTTGCCACTGTCTACCTGTATTACCTGTACTGCCTATGAATCATCATCAGATAGGGTGTTTGGCACCCATTCAATTTTATTTACATATCTTTCAATATGGGGCTTAAGATCATGCAAGTAAACAGGCAACTTACATTTTACCCTTATTGCACTCAAAATACCTTGTGGGTCATACTTCCATGTAAAACTACATGGGAACTTATACTCTTTAAGTTTGACATTTATCTCATTGGCAGCTTCTCTGTTATTCACAATGAATGGCCCAATTTTATTTTTCAGCTTAAATTGGGTCTTTTTCTTGGAAGCTATGAAGTTGATTTCATCTACATTCAATAGTTGTCTCAGATATTCTAAAGCAAATATTCTTGTAGTAAAAAATCTGGGTAACTTATATGGGGCCAGGGATGAGCCATACACTCTGATTTCTGTATGATTTTTATATAAATACCAATCTCCAGTTTTGTAGCTCTCTGATAACTGCAGAATTCTTCTTGTCTCATCATTGATCCTAGGGATCTCCTCTTTTTCCAAGAGATACATAGCAGGGGCTATAAATGAGTCATTGAAATATGTAAAACTATACTCTTTGTTCCATTTCCTTAGAATAGATGACCAAAATACTACTGATAGAACTTTTCCTTCTGCATCCACTTTCTGACATTCAATTGGAAACTTATATGTTTGATAATATAGGAAGAGGTGGAGTAGATAAGAGGAGTATCTGAAAACTCCTTCTGATAATCTGGATAACTGATAATGCATACTTTCAGCAATAAATCTAGCAAAATTGAACTGAATGGATGGTGATTGACCAGGGCTTAGAGTTGACAGAAAACCTAGGATAGCCACATCAGTGAATTCATCACTGGCGTATCCTAGTATGAAGGAGAGCATTGAGACAATCTATCTAGTTTCATCTGGGAAATCAACGGTGTCGAAAGGAGGATTTAACTTAGGAATATCAACTTGATTTGGACAAAAAGTCTTGTATATTTTGAATCTAGTATTGAAATCCAATTCAAGATATAGTTGGGTTAAATCTTCTATTGATAGGGAAGCAGAATTGGGGTCATGATTCATTTGCAGCATGGAATTTATCGACTCTTCGGTGATGTAAAACATGATATATTTTTCTTTGTTTACAATACATCTTTGTTCTGGCATATAATAGGCTTGGCATAATCTGATAAAGTCAGGAACAGAATGAGTGAGAGGGACAATATATCTAGGCAGATTGGATTCCCAAATTGGAATATCTTTGTCACCCTTTTCCAATGATTTTCCATAGCACCAATTATAGACATCAAGCGAGTTAAATTCTACATTAGGGTCTAGTATTCTATAGTCCAAATCAACTAAAGAGCTGTTCTCTGGAGAAATGACTGGAGGCTGGACTGGTCTGACCACTTCTGTAGAATCAGCCGTGAGTGCAGGAGTTGGTTTGTCGATTTTGAAGGACATAAGCTGAGGAATCTTTGCAGAAGACTTCTTTTCAGATTTTGGGCCTCCATTCTTGGGGGTTACCTGTTTCTTGGTCATTTTTAATAATGAACGAAGCAAGCTTAAATGGTTTGCTAAGTTCCTTTACGAGAAATAGGGGTTTCTTGGCGAATTTCTACTGAAAATGGGGTTTCTGAGCAAGGTTTTTAGGAAATGCAAGGAATTTAAAGCTCAGGACGTGTATTTAAAATCGATTTCAACAGCAAAATGGACCAGGGTATGGAAAAAACTGCGAGAAAGGGAAATTAGGGATTCCAGGGAAATTTTGACAGAGTTTTCCCTGAAAAATGGACACTTTTTTGCAATAACTTTGGTAATTATTTGAAATCGACAGGAATTTTGAAATCTCAGAGGGCAACTTCGAATAAAAGTACCTGGAGAACCAGCGGAATTCGGTTGAAGACGTTGCAGAGGTGCTCAGTCTTCAATTTTTTGAAAATGGCTTCGCAGAGGACAATTTAGTACTTTGTAATGGAAATTCAGGGCAATGGGCGTCGAAAAATGGTACTGGTAGGTTGAAAATGGCTCTACAAAGTTTCTCAGGGTTCAAACGGCGTGATTTTGAGGAAAAACGGTTCTGCAATGTTTTTACAGGTTTAAAGCGAAAAGGTGAAAATTTGAATGAAAAATATAATTTTAATGTATTAAACGATGGTATAACCATAGTTAAATGACATTAAACTCGGGTTAAACGGGTGAGGTTTAGGGAATACCACCAGTGGTATTCGCGAGGGTAAATGGTGGTAAGCGGAAACTAGCTTTTCGAACGCGATACAACGTGGTGGCGACACGTAAGCGCGGGTGGTTTGGAAAAACCACCCATTTCATGTGGCTTTGCCAAAACATCAAACGATTACTTTATGAGTGCGAAAATGTATTAGCGTCGTCAGATCTGGATTCAACAAGCGAACAGCCACGATCAAAAGGAAAGGTGCGAGGAAAAGGTAAGTTATCGGGTTCACTTTGGGCCATTGATCTTGGGAAACCATCGCTATACCGACATTTAGAGAAAAGTGTCGCAATACAGAAACTTAGTCAAAGTGTCGCAATTGAGACATCTGGAGGAAGACGTCGCAATTGCGACACTATGCCCCAAATCGTCGCTAGACGGCTGCCTCCAAATGTCGCAATTGCCTCCAAACGTCGCTATTATATGTTTTATGAAGATATGGTAAGGAACTCTCTCTTGTTCTTCTTAGAAATAATTATATATAATTTTTTTTTTTTTTCAAAATAGATTAAAAAAATTATATGAGAAAAATTATTAATTCATCAATGTGTGTGTGTGTGTTGTGAGGAATAATTTCATAGTTCAACTTAATGGTTCATTATATAATCATGTGAGCATCACCAATGATATATCTTAAAAAGCAATTGAAAAGCCATGTGTACAAAATCGATGTATACTCTAGAGAGTGGTTCTCATATCACTATGTAAATTTTTGTATGCTACTTCAACAAAATTATAAGATAAACTGTAATACACATCATATATGCACCATAACAATTTCCATACAACTAATTTGTTTTAGGATGCATGTGGCATTCTAGGGGTAAATTCTATATGATGTGTATATCAATCTATTAGGTGTTGGTAAGTTGTGAGTATCTAAGAAATGATAAGGAATATCCATACATCATGATCTTGTAATGTGATTATAAATTGTATCTATAATTTTCATAAAATATATAAATGATTTGTTTAAAAAAAATCAACACAATCAACCCTAAACAATGCTCATGATGTGGAATTTCATTGGCGAAACCAAAATGATGGTCACATGTCCCATTTCTATGGTAATGGTGATCATATATATGTTTTAGCGACACTTGATGAGTAATTAAATAAATCTTAGAGTGTGACTCATTGTGCCATATTTTTTTAAAGCATGATTTGTTTTCCTAGTTTTTACTAATTTGTTAACATATTTTATTCATTTGGAAAGCTAATTAATGATGCTTTAAGTAATTAGGACCTAATGAGAGATCATCTTCACATATTCATTGAAATATATTTGGTAATTGTAGTCACTATATGGACCGCACATGCATGCTACTTAAGAAAAATTGAAATATAAACTATAATACACATCTTATATCTGCCATAACAATTGTCATACAAATTATTTACTTCTAGATACATATGAAATACTTTAGGTAAATGCCATATTATGTGTATACCAATATATTAGGTGTTGGTAAGTTATGAGGATCTAAGAAATGATAGGGTATCCACACATTAGTAGTGCCCTGGTGAATTTTTTGCATAATTTTCTATTTGTTGTAATTTTGTTGCCTGGATTTGTTATAGATTTCAAATAATATATACAATTATCTACCAATTGTTCTTTATAAAGAAGAAGTACAATAAGTAGTCACCTAAAAGTGAGCCATGTGAAAATATTGGTAACATGAGTAACCTGGTAAGCTGTAAATGAAAAGTGAATAACCTCCACTCACTAACAAGTGGCAGGCAGGGTTGGAATTTGGATTTCTCTTTACCCGTCACACAATTTTTTTTGACATTTTGGTCATTATTTTTCTAGTCAATAAATGTTACGTTTAAAATTTTGCACTTCATTAATGATGTTCTCGTAATAAATTAACCCTTCACCAATAAAATTTTGATTAAAAAAATTGAACGCTCTTCCATTTTCTTTGGATTTTGGAGTGTGATATATCTGTGTCATGGAATTTTAATACCTAAAGTTTCAAGAGAAATAAATGATTCTTGTCAAACTAATATTTCCTCAATATATGCTATGATCTACTAAAAATTACTTCAAAAATCAAGTAACCTTCCAATATAAAGAAAAAAACATGAACAAGCTTTCCCTAAATTGCAATAAATTTATGTTTATTATTAATATTGCATAATCTGTCTTATAAAAATTGCATAATCGGACTAAGAACAAATCCTCAGTGTATTTTTTATTGTTGTTGTGATTAAAAAAATGAGCCAAAGAATGCTATCACTTCATTAATGACGTTCTCGTAATAAATTAACCCTTCACCAATAAAATTTTGATTAAAAAAATTGAACGCTCTTCCATTTTCTTTGGATTTTGGAGTGTGATATATCTGTGTCATGGAATTTTAATACCTAAAGTTTCAAGAGAAATAAATGATTCTTGTGAAACTAATATTTCCTCAATATATGCTATGATCTACTAAAAATTACTTCAAAAATCAAGTAACCTTCCAATATAAAGAAAAAAACATGAACGAGCTTTCCCTAAATTGCAATAAATTTATGTTTATTATTAATATTGCATAGTTTGTCTTATAAAAATTGCATAATCGGACTAAGAACAAATCCTCGGTGCATTTTTTATTGTTGTTGTGATTAAAAAAATGAGCCAAAGAATGCTAAGGCACTCATAGAAATCAATCTATGTATTATTTCTCACAAAATCATGTTGAGTAGTGGAGACTAAGCGCTAGATTTTTTTCTGTCCTCAATCTCTCTATTAATTATGTCTATGTAGTTATAAGAATAACAAGCCAAAGAAATCTCAGGCTTCCAGAGAAATTAGTCTCTATGTGGAGAAATTAATGATTACTATTGACTAAATGTTATACCATTTGAAATTGCTGAGCGAAATTAATCAGGCCATGATGTACCATTTGTCAGTATCTATTTTCTCATGTATGAAAGTTGATGTACCATTGAAAGTTTAATAATTCTACTGAAAGTTTAATAAATATAATATATATCTATATATATATATATATATATATTTAATGATTAATAATAATTAAATTAAAATTCTTAAAAGACAAAATAAAAGCCTAATAATCACGAACTATTATGATAATTTAAAAATATAGAACTCAGGCTTAACATAGTTACAAAGATACCAAGAAAATAAGAGTGAATGTGCATAATAACATCTTTATTGACAACCTATGAATGCCATTCTCAATGAAGACTCAAGACTCAACTGGATTGGATTGTGTATCAAAACAGTAGGAATGAATCAAAGTTCAATGAATGAATAACTTGATCAAGAAAATTTATAGGGAAAGGTAACTTGACTATCAATCTACTAAACCTCACTTCCATGATTAAAAAAACACCCCCACCTTCTCAGTGGTCCCATCATGGTCCACCTATTGAAAAACAACCAACAAATATTATTTTTATATATTTTTGCATGGCCATTGGACAATGATTTACTATGGTTTTCCTACTAAATTCCAATGGATGATTATTCAAAAATATTGAGAATTAGTTTAGTCTCAAGGCATAGCCAAGAGTCTTACCGGATAATTATAGATTACCTCTCCATTGGATGATTGTACATTTTTCATCTACTTTTTCACGTGAGTTTCAGTTGATGCTAGATCTTTGCCTTCTATTTCTTTAGTGAAGCTAAGAGTTAACTTTGATCTTGCATTAATAACTATACTTGCATGAATATCCATGCTTTTATACTTCCCCACTGTGGTCAATGTTGATGTATGGCCTTGGCCCATTGATCTTACAATTAACTCACTATTCATATTCAATTTTCTCTAGTTCAGCCCAATAAAATAAGGAAAACAGAAAATGAAGTCTTGATTTTTCTTTCCAGTGCTCCTACATAATACAAATACTCTTAAAAACCAATTAATATATAAATTGTCATCATTCATTCTAAAATCAGTTTGAATTTTTTTAATGAATCTGCTTGCAATTAATAGATTACATTGCTCACAGAATAAGAGATAATTTAGAACTATGATTTCACAATAATAAATTATTGGGCTCCCACAGGGCAATGAACTTGGTCGGATGTGACCCTTCTGCAGTAGCTCTTGAATCTGCCTCTTGATTTCATCATTCTCCAGAATAGAGCGCCGATAGATCGGTCCATTGGGTAGCGGCGCACCTGGGGTCAGGTCAATCGCGTGCTTGACCTGACAGTGTAGAGGAACCCCTGTGGGTGAGGTGAAAATGTCCCCGTACTCCTCCACAACCTTATCCATTTGTTGTTGTCGTGCAGAGGAGCCTTGTCTGGTGGTCGTGGCCACAATCTTCTTCTTGCCCTGGGGGCGGATCATCAGGAAAACGAATTTCCTGGTTTGGGAAATGAGCTTACTGCATTGTTTTGTATTAACCAAAGAGATAGTGGCAGGAGGTGGTACCTCTGGTATCTTGTACAAATTATTTCCCAAAGTAAAAAAAACAATACGAGGCCGAGACTCATACACCGCATGACACTTCCACAAGTATGGTTGTCCTAATAATACATCAGAAACATCAATAGGAGCAATGTCGCATAATACCTCATCCGTGAAGGGCTTGATGCTATAGGGAAGGCGACATTGCTGGCTGACGCGGAGATCTCGTCCTTGGTGAAGCCACCCGATGGTGTATGGATGTGGGTGAGCTGTGGTCGGCAAGCCCAACCGCTTCACGACATCTGCCGAAATGAGGTTCTTTTGGCTCCCATTGTCGACAATGAACTGTACCGGGGAGCCCTTTACCCACATCTGGGAGTGGATCGAACAGACGTTCCTCCTCCTCCGGATCTTCTGGTTCCTCCTTCTGGATCTTTGTAGTGGCAACAATGGCATTAGGCTCCGCATCAATAATCTGTTTCCCTTTTTCATTCCCCTTTTCAGGTTCTGATTAAGAGTCGGAGCATGCATCTGACTCAGAAGCCCGCATCTCGGCCACCAGCGACTGCTTGGCCTGACACTCACTATGCAGAGGAGCCTCCATCTTTCTTTTGCTGATGTTTTCTTGCTTCGCTGTGGCTTCCGAGCTGTGCTGTCTTGAGCGCCCATGCTCCTGGCTCACTCCTTTTATGCATGCTTGGGGAGCACTTTCATAAAATTTTTGATCTGCGTATCCAAAGTCTCGCTTCTTCTGCTTTTGAATTTTCGCTTCAATATTGGCAAGATACCTGGTATGTTTACCAAGCGAGGAGATGTCGAGAACTCCATTTCCTCCGAATGTATCTCAGGAAGACAATCGTGATACTTTAGCACTGTGAGTATTTCTCCTCAATCTTTGATACCCAACTTGGTGCGCAGGGTATGGAACAGATTCGTCAGCTCATGCACATCTTGATCCCTTTATTGCCGCAACGTGGTCCACTGTATGTACTTGTCCTCATAGCTCCCCACGGGATAGTATTGTTCCTTGATGGCGTCTCAGAAAGAATTCCAAGTGGGTATGGCCAAGAATAGAGAGGGTTCTGTCTCTTCCTTTTTCTCATAGTGGGTTTCCCACCAGTCCTTGACATGGGGGGCAGCTTTGAGGAGTGCAAAAATAATCTTCTCCCTATCGGAAAAGTCATGAACCGAGAAACATCCTTCTAATAGATTCAACCATCTATCTATGGCATCTGCATCTATTTGACCCTCAAATATGGGAATGTCAAAATTTACTTGTACCTTAAAAGGAGTCGCACCTCCAGAGTGGCTGCTGGATGCAGATGCCCCACTGGTGGGCAGCCATTGAAGGATCTGGGCAAAGTTATCCATCATCACGTTCCTTTGTTTTTCGAGGGCCTCCTCGAGCAATATTTTGATAAGATCTCCTACTCCCTCATCTTTATTTTCATCCCCCATGGGCATCCGTCGGGGTTTGTGAGGCTAATCTTGCAAAGGTTCCACCAGATCAAGCCCTAACTCCTTATACCCTGACCTCGTTGGGGACATGAAAAGAAGGATCGAGAAAAAGCAGACCGCTCTGATACCACTGATCCGAATTTATGTAGGAACACAATAGAATAAACACATAACCATAAATAAAGAGATGCAGCAGAAATAACACTTCATTTTATTAATATCAAAGAACTGAAATTTTCTTATAGACAGAATGGAAATAAAACTAGCTAGGGCGCTGGTAGCTATCTCTGAGGAGAGATGTGGCGGCTACAAGCCTCTGAACTGAGTTACAATGAGGCTCGAGGGCCTATTTATTATTGAGAAACAATGGAGAACCCTAAACATCCAAAAACCTAACCCTAGGAGATGAAGCGCCAAAACTATGGGCCCTGTTTGGGTAAATTGGTGTTTCAACTTTTCAGGGACGTAACTTTGGCATACTATCTCCGTTTGATGCACATGATACATCATTAGAAAGATCTATCTGAGGACTACAACTTTCGCCACGAATATCATTTTGGAATAGAATGATACGGAATGATATTCACTGGAGGCGCGATGCCCAAAAAACGTCGTTTAGGGTCTCAAAACGGCTTCAAAAGTTCAGGACCCGAAAAAATGCTAAAAATAGTAAATTGTGCCGAAACTGAAAAAATAAAAGAGACAATGGTGGGGCCCCAAGTGGAATAGGCAGGTGGCCACCAGTATCCACCTGGATCATTGAGTGAGCCAAAAAAGTAATTTTCCTTACTTTTTGAGTACAACCTTGCAATTGCGAAGAGGACTAGTGTTGCAAAATTATTGGTAAGTGGAAATTAAAGGGCGTAAGAACGTTTTTGGAAAATTTCAAACGTCAAAATTAAGTCTTCTATCCTTCCTAGCACCTCACGGAAAACGGGAATCCGCAAATTCTAGTCGTCAAATATGTGCAAAATGCCTTATGACGGGAAAAATGGAGGACTGGTCCTATGCTACTACATGAGTTAGGGTTTCATGTGGCAACAGGGAACCTTGTATAGCTTTTCAAGGATAGGAAAGGAGAATATTGTCAGTTAATCATCACATGAAAATTCATCACCATTTGAAAATTGTGTCCTAATTTGAAACAATAAGATTACCCAACTATTTCATTATTTAATTTTGATTGTGTAATACAAAAAAATATCCTAGATAACTTAAATAATGTAAGCACTTTTGCAAAAATTTAGTGGAGAGAACTTTCAATTACATTTATTTTGAAGTTCCACTTGCATTTTAAGCCATTTTAATTAGTCTTTCATGGCTATTCTAGTAAAAATTTCAACCTCTTGTAGAAATTTTTTTGTCACTTGTATTAGAAATGCAAAAATCAAATGTAAATAAAAATGATTTGAAATGCTAAAAATCAAATGCACGCTACATAAAAATGATTTTTTTAAAAACTACATTAACATCTGATATCACCCGCGCATTCGCCCTCAGCTCTTACAGAACAGCATTCGCCCTTAGCTCTTGCAGAACAGCATTCGCCCTCAGCATTCGCCCTCAGCTCTTGCGGAACAACATTCGCCCTCAGTTCTTGCAAAATGGTAAGTTCTTACTGCAGGCCCTTACTCCTATAGTAGGGTTGACCCTATTTGGGTTTTTTTGGAGCCTCTGAGAATACAAAGGTTATGATTGATTATGGGGCACTGCCTATATTTGTGGAACTTCTTACCTCTGGGAATGATAATGTTCTAGAACAGGTAGCACGTTCATTTTAGAGGCATAAAATTATTCTTCCCAACTATCTTTATACGTCTGTAATTTTGGAATTTGATTTAAAAAACTACTACCCAACTTTGAGTTCAACTGGTGTTCGTGTAAGGTTGTTTGGGCTTTGGGAAATATTTCTGGAGACTCTGCAGCATTTAGGGATCTTGCCCTCAGTCATGGAGCTCCGAGGCAGGTGCTTTCCCAGTTGAATGATACTGCCAGAATTTCAATGATAAGAAATGCTACATGGGCTCTGTCAAATTTTTGCCGTGGTAAACCCCAACAACTATTCGAACAGGTAAGCAGAATACATTTTCTGCCTCTTCTTCTTAGTTCGCAGATACTGTGGATTTTTTTTATAGATCTTGGTGCTTGGTAGATTTGGACGTAATATGGACCTAGGCGCTTGTTCATTACAATGACTCTGTCATCATGTTTTAGAAAATGCTCAGAAATTTGGGTTTCACAAGGGGATTACCCTTGCTTGCAATTATCGATTATCAATCACATTCAAAAAAAGTCTTTCGTAGCATTGCTGAGCTCTTTGTAGGTGAATTTTCGAGGCAATTTCACAATATCTGAACTAAATTTGTATGTCCTTTTCAATACTCTGTGCTTGTAACAGAACCAGACAAACAATCTAGTGGCCAATGCAACAACAACAACACCTCCTGTTGCAATGCCTGCAATGCACCCTCTCTGCACGCATGAATGAATATGGCACCCTTTTTGTGAACAGGTACTCAATTTGAAGGTACTGGTTTCCATTAGGATCGTGGAATTCAACATCCAAAATAGTATCAAATTCCACTGCAATAGTATTCCCCGGCGAGAGAAACAGCTCATTGAGACCTATTGGACTCATCACCCCCAAATAGCCTCTAGGGCTACCTAGAGTGTGATCATCTGGAGCAATAACAAATGCTCATCCATCCCCAATTGAAACAAGAACAGGACCCACATTGGTTACAGAAAAGGAGAAACACGTTTTGAAAGAAGAAGAAACTTTTGTATTAGGGTCCAGAAATCTAACTGGCCTATTGTGCAATGCCCTACCTGCATTTCAAATTGGTACTCCCAACTCCATGCTAAGGCTCACTGTGCCATTCTTCAGATGAGCATCTTAACCTGAAGTTTGATTCCAAAAAACCCAAGTCCCCTGTTCTATGCCCAAGACCTCTGTTACAACGAGTAGAGTTCTGAGCAAAATACTTCACAATAGGAAGCAAAAGAAACATCACAAAATTGCTCCGCTTTAGACTGATAATTTTTTGTGTGAAAATTCAACTGCAGACAGTAAAAACATAATATCAAACACAACCAATCGACAATGGAATTTGAACATGAGGATTTATAACCACAGAAAACCCTCTCCAGGTTAAAAGAATTCCAGAATGGCTTTAAGATTCTACTAATGAGCACTTACAACACCATAGCAATTACTGTCACAATGAAATCTGCTAGAAGCAAAGCCCTTGTACAGTTTTTACATATCCACAGTGGAAGAAAGAATCTTGCTATCTCTCATGATCTGGTTCTGTGGTCAAATCCTTTGCTATGGCTGTCTTGTTCTGCTAAACGTGGATCTATCTTAGCTTTGGCTCTGGTTCTCATTTAGGATCGTGGCTATCTTCTCTTGCTGTGGCTTTGCCTATACAAACTTGTTCAATAGGAAAATGTTGACTCTGCTATATATAGGAGCTTCAATGGGTGCTCTCAATAAATTTTTTGGGTAGCTTTGTTTTGTCTCTGATTCAAGGCAGAACTATGTTGGCCTTGGTTTTTTAGTCCTTGGAACTTAGTTCTCTCATATTTGCCATCCTATCCCCAGTTTTCTACCGAGAAAGACATAACTTCATGATATCAAAATTGACTATTTTTGGCCATTTATCTTTAGTAATGGTACAACTTTAATTTGGTGCATTCGTACAGTATCTGAAGAGCACTCTCAAGCTGTTATTCAGTATTTTAGCATAACTACTACATTTAACTACCATGCTCTAATATTTATATCAACCATAAGCATTCTTAAGGTAGTTCCATGTTTGTGAAGCAGAAGGAATGCTTCTGACAGCTTCTTATCATAGTGGTACAATTATGTTCGCAGTTTATCTTTTATAAACCTCCAATTTTCCAAACATAGTAGAGACTACAGTTTGCATCTCAAATTTTGGACAAATCTGTTTAGTATTCTACAGAAAATGCATTAAGAATAAAAAAAGCCCACAATTTGTAAAAAGCCCACAATTTTGTAAAAAGCCCACAATTTTGTAAAAAGCCCACATTTTGTAAAAAGCTCGCAATTTGTAAAATGCCCACTTTTATTTTCTTTTTGCTTATATATTTAGCTCCCATTGAGTTCAACAAGTCTTTGGTTTTCTACACCATTGAGAGAGATTTATTGTTTTCTTTATAGGATAATTTGCATCAATGGAAGAAAACATTGGAGCTGGAAAAAAAATTCAAAAGGGTGAAAGGGGTGATGGCAGAGTTTATTGCCCTTGTAAAAAATGTTGTATGAGAAATAATGTTAGAGTTTTAATAGAAACAACAACAGTGCATTGTAGGAAATATGGGCACATTGATGGTGGATCGAATGACTATTGTCCCGTGGTAATTAATTATCTATCTTCATTTTGATTATATCGTAAAATTTTATATTATTTTAATATTTTTTATATGCGCACTAATGTTTAATTATTAATGTTTGTAATTTTCATAAAGGCACAGTTGCCCCCCAACTTTTTGCAGATGATCAACCAACTTCCACAGCAAAATAGTAGTAGATTAGATGATGTTGCACCAGTGCAAGAGAATATTGCAACAAATATTAGTATTGGAAATGATGTTGTACAAGGTGAAGAACATGAAGTGAATGATGAAGGTAATTTTAATGATCCCATGGAGGTAGATCATGATGACAGTAATGAGACAATTCACATTAATGATGGGGCAAATCAAATGCTCCAAGACTTGTATGGCGAGTCAGATGATGATGGTGGAGATAGCAGTGACGGTATTTATGATGTACCTCTGATTGAAAGGTCAAGTGAACGACTTTTTGAACACTCAAATGCAACTCTTCTCTCTGCTACATTGTTGCTGGTGAACTTAAAGGTTATGAATAATTTTTCAAACAGATGTATGACACAACTCCTAAGGTATGAAATATGTATATATGATCACATATATGTAAATGTTGATTATTTTCCCTTTTTTTAGTTGTAATAAATGTGTAAAATAATAACTTATATATAATTTATTATTTTACACATTTATTACAACTAAAAAAAGGGAAAATAATCAACATTTACATATATGTGATCATATATACATATTGCATACCTTAGGAGTTGTTTCATACATTTGTTCGAAAAATTATTCATAACCTTTAAGTTCACCAGCTCTCTGCTATTGTTGTTGGTGAACTTAAAGGTTATGAATAATTTGTCGAGCAGATGTATGACACAACTCCTAAGGTATGCAATATGTATATATGATCACATATATGTAAATGTTGATTATTTTCCCTTTTTTTAGTTGTAATAAATGTGTAAAATAATAACTTATATATATATATATATATCAAAATCGATGGTCAAGACGGCTGCCGGTTGGAACCGGCCTTGCAACCCGGTCAGTAGCCATTTCTCACCTGTTTTGGCCAGTTAACCAAACCTAACTGGCCGGTTAAGTAAGGAACCGACCAGTTTATGCATAAACTGGCCAGTTCCATACTTAACCGGCCGGTTAGGTGCTCCTCCATGAGTTGAAAATTCCTCAGTGTCTCCTCCATGAGCTGCAAATTCCTCTATTATACTAGCAACAAACTTGTCTAATAACTCATACTCAACACCTTATAGTAGCAAAAATACACATGATGACTGATAAATACAAGGCTGGCTAGCATAAAATCCCTGGCAGCATGCAACTCATCAAGTGTACTTGATGAAAATTTATGTTCTCAAAACAATCAGCAGCAACCTTATTTCACACTTAGCTAGGAACTGTCAGACCCTCTCTCTCTGCTCACACATAGCAGCAGCATAAATACAAAACCTTTCACACAGCATACAAGCAATTTGATCATGGCATAAATACTGATGCAAATGGTCTAACGCCACTCAAAGGACAGCAACATACAACCTAATGAAAATGTGAGTGGCAATAATAAATTGACCACTAGAAAATTCCCACTTGGAAATGCACTAAACTGGCTACTGAGTTTTCTGGGTTTTAATGAATCTTTTCAGTGATAAATTTTGTCAAACACATTGTGAGCAGACTGTTGAAGTTGTAATTCTCTCTCAACTTGTTACAAATAGCACTAATAGTGGGTTTCATAAACCAATTAAATACCTCTAAGTGTTGTAGATGTTTTTCTAGAAATTTATTGGCAAGCAAACATAGATAATGAAGAATACAAGATCTTCAAAATTCTGGTCTAATATATATATATATATACTGAACCCAGAATTGTCTTTAAGGCTGATACAAGGAATTGACAATAGATCTGAGCAGGGACAGATTGTATATTATACTACTCAGCAATAAAACACAGTGAATAAAATTAGAGAAACCTGATACATTACTTCAACAAGTTTGCTTATGTATTTTTCGATGATATGTATTGCATTTGGTGCCATTTTGATATATTCACCTTTGCATGGTATATAAATGAGCAAACTTTTCATATTTTGTCTCTATTGGCTTGGAATCATGGTTGCAAATCTTAAAAATAGTTTTTATTTATTTATTTATTTTTCATTTGATTAAAAAGTAATTATTTAATGTATTTTTTTTTAAACTGGTTCATTGAGATCTGATCGCTACCAGTTAGATCGGTTCCGGTTTGAAACCCGGTTCATTAGCTTCACCGATCCGGTCACCGGTTAATGAATATATATAACTCCACTGTCTACCAGTTTGGAGACACTGTCAACCGTATTAACATCAGATCCTCGATCAACATACAGAGCACAGGGTTTCTTACGGATGTCAATTATCCTTCATCAGGATGCATACATATGTTCACACATGAATTAACTCGTCCTTATTTATATCGATTCTCCATTAAATACAGAGCTTGCCATCAAGGAAAATCATATAATAGGATACATGAAACATATTGCCAACATTGTCTTTAAATAATTTACTAATTATGCGGGTTTGTTGCATGTTGTTTATTATTTCAAACCAATAAATAATGGCCTTACTATTGTTTATTATTTCGCAGCATTTAATGAATATATATAACTCCACTGTCTACCAGTTTGGAGACACTGTCAACCGTATTAACATCAGATCCTCGATCAACATACAGAGCACAGGGTTTCTTACGGATGTCAATTATCCTTCATCAGGATGCATACATATGTTCACACATGAATTAACTCGTCCTTATTTATATCGATTCTCCATTAAATACAGAGCTTGCCATCAAGGAAAATCATATAATAGGATACAGGAAACATATTTCCAACATTGTCTTTAAATAATTTACTAATTATGCGGGTTTGTTGCATGTTGTTTATTATTTCAAACCAATAAATAATGGCCTTACTATTGCTTATTATTTTGCAGTATTCACAGGATTCATTTGATTCTATGGTCAGGTCTCTGAAAAAACCAATTAAACACTTAAATAGTCAAGATCTGGAAGACAGGCTTTACCCCCACCATAAATTGCTGAAAAACCGGCCTTCAGTTCAGCTTGTTGTGCTGAAGACGAGGGTGGATTTGCATGATAAGTTGAATGAAAATGAATCAGATATTCGGGATGCTTTTGAGGGCAGATCCATAAGCCCTATAGATGAAGATCCCATTGCTACAGAATTTCTGTCTGCGTTGAAGCACAAGTATAGTGTTGTATCGGAATACAAATTAGAGGACAACTATACCAAGTCTAAATCAACTGAATCCAGTTCTAGTGCTCTTGAACTTACCGAATTAAAGCCAGAAGAAGGATTTACAATCTCTAATGGGAACGGGTATGGTAGTTCCAATATTGGATTAGATGTCCAAAGCTCTGCAATAGGCACTGGACCTAATCGTAATGAACCCCAAATAATTCAATGTGATGAAAATATGGACTTTGATGATGATCAGGAAAACAAGACAGAGCATTTTGGCAATATTGAAGAAACTGAAGAGGTTTCCTGTGATTGATTGAATCAACTCAGCCATAAGACATCTACTGCAGGCTGGTTTGTATCAGAAGGAGAATCGGTTTTGCTTTCCCATGATGATGGATGCTGCTCTTTTCACGATATAGCAAATTTAGAGGTGTGGAGGTTTTAATTATTGTACTTAATTTTGGGGTTTATGGGTGTTATAATTTATACATTTTGGGATTTTCTATTAGAAATAGGGAAAAGCCTAGGGGTTAGATTATTCTCATGGTTTAAATTTCTATATTTGAAATAAAATTCACCAATTTCTATTTAAAAAAAATGATTTTCCTAAATATTTGATGTAGTTTAAATAGGATGTAGTTCATTTCAAAAACTGTTGAAATTTTCTAGAAACTATGATTGGGATTTCAAGAATATTTATGCACTCTTTAAATTTTCCCTTAACATAAAGGGCAGTTGATGTATGAGTAATACTCATTATTTTTTTTTTCCAATCTCCAGGAGAAGGCTGAATATAAAGCTCCATATGGGCTTACCCCAAACATGTGGGGTGATTGCTGGTTGATCAGAGCAGCTGGTTTAGATGGTCGCTTTGGTAAATATGTTGTGGCAGCATCTACAGGCTGTACATTGGACTCGGGTTTCTGTTCATGGGACTTTTATAATAAAGAAATTATGGCATTCCATACTGAATCAGAGGCCTTCACTTCAACGTCCAGTACCATCTCTCCAATTTTGGTAGAGAGGGATGTCTCGGGGAGAAATTTTGGCTTTGCAAATGTTGTGCCAGAGAATCAACATTGGTGGTACAAGCCATGTGGGCCTCTTATGGTATCTACTGCTAGTGCCCAAAAGAAAGTTAATATTTATGATATTCGTGAGGGAGATCCTGTGATTTCAATGTGTTTGTTTTGAAAGTTTAGGTTTCATAGTAAATCATCAATGGGCTCTGAAATAAGGCTGCACATTGAAATCTTGGATACATGTTTCATTCCAAAATCAGTTGTATCTTCCATAAATACACAATCTTGGACCACTCTGTATAAATCTTCTTCTCAGACAATATTACATCTCCCTCACTATACAGGTGGTGTTCTTACATGCATAGCAAAGGCATTGTTTTGGCAATCATTTTATAAGTCACTAGATATTGTGGGTACAAGGATCTAGGGTCTCCACATGAAACTGTGTTGCTCGGAGACTCACTCTGCCTGTTCTTAAATTTGTAAACATAGTAGTATGCCAATGCTTCTTTCATTTTGTATGCATAAGACGATTTTTTGTCAAAGTCCATAATTGTTTTTAAGTTTTATCCATCCCAGCTTTGTTGTGAATGCACAGGTTTTTGGCTCAACACATATCTGTTATATCTTTTTACTTTTCCTTTACTAACTATTTGAAATTTCTAGTTATATTTAGAGGTGTCTTTTAAGGGATGAGGGGAATTACTTGGATTTAGTGCTCCCAGGCTTATCATTTATTCTCCAAATGAAGCCTTGTAATCTGTAACACTATATGGGCATGTAGCTTACTTGTTAAAATATAGTTGATACAATATGTTGTACATGAAGCCTGGAATTGTGTACATTCCTGGAATATATTAATTTGCAGGCATGCTTAAAAGAGAGATAGGGTTTGATAAAATCAAAAACCCTGAACATGAAGAAAAAAAAGTGGCAATTATTTTGTACAGATAGAACCAAGACACTATCTCCTCATTAATAACAAAACCTCAATCCAAAAATCATATGTACAAATTCTAGAAGTCGAAAGTTGAAAATTTCTGAAATGGAACCAGGCCCTTTTCAAAAGAATAATTTAGTAAAAATGAGGGTGAAGAAAGTTATCTTATCAAAATTTCCACATACCGTGTTAGCAAGGAATGACTCCGAGTCCTGAGCAGTGAGACTGAGGAATTTATCTTTTGCTGCAGGTTGCAGTTCTCTTCTCCAACACGATGAAAAGAAAATTCTTAGCTTTGGAGTCTGAAGCCCGAGTCACAACTTGGAAGTTGGTAAGGAAAGTTATCAGGGTTGTTGCCAGTTGGCTTGGAGTTCGTAGCCTCATTAATTTTCTTTAATGCATTTCCTTCAATGCTGCAGTTGTCACTGGCCAGCAACCTTTACAATAAAATTTATTAGACCCGTCACGCTACGAGGAAAATCTGACGTGATCATTGATCATTGATTTCTTATTGTGATAACAAACATTGGAGATTTACTGTCCTCTTTTAAAATTTCATTTTTTTTTTTTTAAATTGAAACCACCATCGGTATACCGATGCCTTGTAAGCATCGCTCTTCTTGTAAGCGGGAGCTAATCCTTTTCAAAAGATAAGTGATTTATATCTCCTTGTTCATTATATTTATTATTTTTCCTTTTTGTTCTTTCTTGGCCTTGTAATAAAGGTTGCAAGTCAAGGAAATTTCTATTTAAAGCTTTACTAGCAGATAAAATATTTAAAATAATGTTGCATAGGATGAAGAATATGAAGGAAGGAGCAGTTTTTTGAATGCATCTAAGGAAAAAACAAGATGTATAGAAGTTCACAAAGGGATTTTTAAAGATTATGATGAACACAATATTAATTAAAGCTTGGAAAAAATCCCTGAGAATCTTGTGACCAAAAGAGATGACGATTGATCTAGGGCAATTTCTTCAAGCAAAGAAGTTCAAGGGTTCTGATGTTGTTGTACAAACATTTGATTGGTTCATTTAGAAACACATTGATTGGTGATAGAAAATATTGAAGCGGAACTTTTTTCAAATATGAAGATATGACATGCAAAGGAATGTTGACCTCGGAGGGAGAAAACAACAATAATTTGACATGAAGAATCCCACCTTAACTAAGAAGTTATTGTGCTTGGAAACTCTGATAATTATGGGATTTGGTTTGGATCCCAGAAAGGGCATATTGTAGTAGCATGTGAAGAGGCTATATAGATGTAATTTGAGTCAACTTTTTTGATGTTATCATACTGGCAGTTGTTAAATTATATTTTGGAGCACATGGATGGAATGGACAACATTGATGATGGTTTGGGAGAGCATGAGGAAATAATTATGTTATGTAAGGAAGAATGCATGTGATGCGAGCTTTGAGGAATTTTGGGTCCTTGGAGATGATAAATTAACCGTTTTATGACAAATTTGCATGATTATTTTCAAGATCCAGGAAGGTCGAAGTTCAATATGATGTGATGTTATTTGGAGTTAAGAAGCCCTGCAAAGATATAAAAACCCTACAAGTTAATACTAATATCTCCTCAGAAGAACAAGTAGTTGGTGAATAAATATAAGTTGTAGCCTATAGTTATGTCTCCTTAGGTGTAGAGGGAGTAACGATCTCCTCCCTCGCTAAGAGGGAGTGTTCGTGTACACCATATTCTCCATGTGTTTTGAACTAGGCCAGGACTAAAAATTTTAATTCTAGTGAAGGCATTTGTAGGGATAATGGAGGATTGGATACGCATATGGGACTAACACTCCTTAAGTAATGGGAATCAAATATAGGAGTAGTCATGAGGGTTGATACTCTTTGAGGATAGGGCAGTGTGTCCAAGATAAGAGTAGTCAAAGAGGATCGATATTCTTTTAGGATTAGGAATCCAAGATAAGGATAGTCATGTAAGGACACAACTACTGAACATCTGGATGGGGTATGTGCCTTTAGAGGTGGTGGTGGTGTCCAAATGTATGCCTCCCAAAATTTTTCTCTAATCTAGTGGAGAGTTAGATTTTGTGAGTTAAGGCATTACTATTTTTCAATTGACAATGTTGGTTATGATGTTGATGCTTGATGATGCTTATAAATCCAAACTCTTCTCATGAGAATATTTCAATTTGCGAGTATCCTTGTGCCATGTGGTGTAATTATGAATACCTCCCTAGTTAAGAGGGAGTGTTGAAAATTATAACTATGTTTGGTCTTCATAACTATCTTCATACATGTATCAATATGTAAAAATAGAAGAAAAATAAATTTGTATTATAATTATTTCATTAGTGAAGAAAGTTCTTCATGCTTCAAGGATTTATTGATTCAGAGAAATATTTAGACCTCTTGTAAAGAAAAAGGAAAATGGATTTTGGGTTAACTCACCTGAAGAAACCAAGTCAACCCTCCTAAAAGACAAGTAGGCTCACCCAACATATGTCATGCTTCACATGTTAGAAAAACTATATATTGGAATGTTTCCTTCTCAAAATTGAAAGAATAATTCAATGCTTTTATGTGGTAAAATTTTAGGTAAATAGATTTGAAGTTAAAAGGTTGATTTCTTGTCAAAGAGTGTGAGATCCTCAGCATATACATCTGCAAAGTAATGTTAGTATTTCTTCTAATATGATCTGAAGTGATGTGAGCTTTTACTGTGAGAGATCATGTGAATATTTGTGGAAGATGGTATGAGACAAGTACAGATTCTTTGTGACAAAATGATTATAGATATGGCAAGTGTCTCGTGACATATGAAATATTGATGCTAGTTACTGTGGTTGATATTGATGTTATGTTTTGTGACTAATATTGATGGGATATAATATGATTTGGAGGGCCTCAGTTGGAATATTGGATGTTGGATTCTTGGGTTTCAGATTTCTCAATTTGAATTGATTCTATAACAAGAGAAGTTGGTTTGGTTTTCCCCTTTGTGGGGTTTTTCCCTAGGATGTCAATAAAGAGGGAGCACATAATGCTGACTATGATTATTCCAGGTATTTGATACATTATTTCTTTGAATGTAACATTTTCATTTCTCTCTTTTTTTGCATAAATATATATTTTATTTATTTACTTACTTATATATACATATATCATGGGAGTAATTATTATGTACCATAATTTTGAACAATTACGTAAGTACCAGGTCAAAGATATGAATGTATATATTGAGCCTCTTATCAATGAGCTAATATAGTTATGGCATGGCATCACTATGTATGACATCACTAAACCAATCAAGCAGAAGAGATTTCAATGTCATGGAATGCTTGTATGGACAATTCATGATGCCCCAGGACTAACACATGTTTTTGGTATGTAATATTTCATTGCACTTTAATATAATACATAATTATCTAAATTAGATATACCATATTTCATGTTTTAAAAATGATCTCATAGTATATTAATTGTTACTGATCCATCTATTGCAGGTCTTCAAACAAAGGGTAGATTTGCATGTCCAGTTTTTGGCCCTAAGATGAAGTATCGTCATTCGCCAGACTTAAAAAAGATGGTGTTTGATGAGTTTAGGCACTTCCTCCCTAGGAACCATAAGTATCGTACTACTGAAAAACATATTTTCAATGATAAAGAAGAAACTAGATTAAAACCACGAAGAATGACACCTCAGTTGTGGATGTTGGAATATAACATAATTAATAATCGTCGAGCAGCTGGTACGTAATTTGTGTGTATATATATACATATTATTTGTTTATGTAATGTTTGGAATTTTTGTTTTAACTAATGAATTTATTTTATTGTATTTTATAATTAATATTGTTCTGATTTATTTTAATCTTTGATATCAAGGTCATCGTCGCCGTGAAGTACTAATATCGTACTTCCACCTGGAATGAAATGTTATCCTTCTCAATAGGTTTCCCTACTATGAGGACCTAAAAATAGCTCATTTGTTTTATACAATGCATGTCGGGAAGAATGTGACAGAAGTGTTATGGAGAACCATAGATGGTGCACATGATAGAGATAAAATTGACAAAATTTGTGCTGACATTGAGAAATCAAATCATGCAATGAAAAGTGTGATTGACGGATCAAATAACAATGGAGGTCAAAATTATAATAATATTCCATGGTTATTAACAGAACAACAAAGCAATCATGTAAAAGAGGTTGTTAGAAGAATTAAATTTCCAATAGGTTTTTCTTCAAACATAAAAAATATCTTAACGAAGAAAGGTGACTTCAGTGGGGTGAAAACACATGATTGGCATACCTTTGTTAAGGTAATTTTTTTGGTATACGTTTTTGTTTGTTATTGCTTGAATACATATTTTAAATTTTCCTTTTTTCTGTTTAATTTGGAAACCAATAACTATTCATTTTTTATTGTTATAGTATGTTCTACCTGTATCTCTCCCAAACGACTTCGACAACAATGTCAAACAAGTTATATATGGTCTTAGTAAATACATGAGGTAAGTAGTTTTGATTTATACGCAAAATCTAATTACTACAATTTATTTTTGTACTTGATGAAATGATGTATTAATTTACTTGTAATGAAATATATATTATGTTTCATTGAAATAACCTTGCGTAATGATTTTCAGATGGTTGTCATTGAAAGAAATCCATCAAGATGAAATAAAGTATTGGAAGAGAGAAATTCCTCAGCTAATGTGTGAAATGCAAAAGTATCTACCTCCAACATTTTTCAATGCACAAGAACACTACTTGATACACCAAGTTGAGGAGATTGAAATGTGTGTACCAGTACACACAAGGTCAATGTGGATGGTCAAGAGGCACCTGAAATCCTTGAAGGCTTTGGTTAAACAAAGAGCACGACCTGAGGGTTCTATGGTGGAGGGATATGTGGTATATCAATCCATGGTGTATATTAGTCATTATCTTCCTAAATTAGCTGCGCCAGTCATGAAGGCGGTGGATTGCATTTGGGATGTGAACTCCATCAAAAAATTTGAAGGGGAGCACCTGTTGGGAAAAGGTAGAATGAAGAAAGTGAGAGGTAAAAGATTTATTATGTATAATACATATAATGTTTCATTTTTTTACATCATGTATATGATCATTATATTCATTTAGGTCTTATTCTTTCATAGTTTATTAATTAATATAATTTACCATGGTTATAATTAATATTTATTAATATTGGTGAATTATTGTTTTTTTATTCAGGTGCTCAAGATTATGAGGCACAACTTTTATACATTGCAAACAATCTTGAGTGGATGAGTGAATGGATTGAAACATGTAAAGCACGTAACGATGGTAGGTTATCATGGCAACTTGAATTGATTAGAGAAGCGTATCGTAGTGGAGATGGGAACATTACGGACAGGGAAATCGATTTAGCATATGGTTTGAAAGATAGAAAGGTAAGCAATTAATTCACCTATTTTATTCATTACTTATTTTATACTATATTTATAATGTGACAAGAAGTTTGATTTTTCAGTTAATTTTCATGCTCTGTAAATTATATGTTTAATTATTAATTGAGAATGCATCTTTTTCATGTTTGGCATATTGCAGTTGAAACACCACAAGGCTATGTGGTGCAATGGTCGTCAATTTCGCGTTAAACAGTTGGATGATAACAGGAAAAATTCTGATAGTGGGATAACTGTAGTATTCCAGGTCACTAATGTTTCCTCTAGGAGTGACAGACATCCTCGAGAATCTGAAAATAGATAATATGGGTTCTTAGATGATATAGTTGAGTGTGACTTTAATTCCTTCAAAATAGTTTTGTTCGACGTCAAATGGTATAGGCTACGAATGAATGTACATGATGATGATAGAACACTTATTGAACATGACAATGGATTTCCAATGGTTAAAACATTGCAGTTTGAAGCAGGAAAAGATTGCTATGTTTTTCCAAGCCAATGCGAACAAGTCTTTTACTCAGAGGTTCTAGGTGACAACGAATGGTCATTTGCTATTATATATGATCCAAGAGGAAGGCCAGTAGAGTATACTGTAGAGGAAGAAGATGATATTGATCAAAAAGAAGATGATGCAGTGGCAGATGAGTAGGAAGATGCATTGATAGACGAAGAAGATATCTTAGAAGATGAACTAGGCACAGAAGATGAGGCAACAATTATTGATGATGATGTCGATGAGGATATTATTGAAAATGACATAATTGATGATGATGATGACATGGTCGATCATTTCAACACCGTTTCTAAATCAGATGTTGATATAGATGTCGATCAGTTGGATGAAGACCAAGAAGATACAGAAGAAGAATATTGATACAGATGTTATGTTCGAGTATGAGTTGGTATGTTATAACTTTATATTTTAATATGTAGGAATTATTGTCTGTTGGGAAAAATACTGAGAGGGGGGGTGAATCAGTATTTAGGGCTGACTGAAAACTTTTCACCAGAGATCTTATTATGCTGTTAATTCTTTACTTGGATTATTGCATCATTCTTTTAGTAAACATGTGAAAAGAAATAACAGAATAAGCCATTACACAAAAGGAACATATATGAACACCAGTATTTAAGGTGGAAACCCAATTTGGGAGAAAACCACCGCTGCTGTCGTCTCAGTCTTAAATATTTATTATAAAGAAAACATCTTACAATTTTGTGCTGGCGCAGACTCATACTAGCACGTAGGTACCAACCTGCAGAAGGCTTAAACCTTCTCTCATTCTCCAGCCTCTCCTGGAAGGGAGCTTCAACCCCCTGATTTAACACCAGCTTGAACTGACAAAAAGCTTCCACTTCTATGCAGAAGACTTCAACCCTCAGATCCACCGAATTTCTTCAATTTCTTCATCATACTTGCATCAGATCTTTATTATTTCTTTGCTAATCTTCTTAGAGCTTTTTCATTTCCTCGATCAACTCCATAGGTGCATCATGGATTCAGCGTTATCAGACAACAGAGTTCGATCATGCAGATCTGATAAAGAAATTTTTATTTACAATGCCTCTGCATGCACACCTCATACTATGATTCTCATCATCCAAGATTTTTTATCCATTCTGGCACCGTAGTATTCCTACTACGATAACTCTTTTTGGATGGCTTGTGTGGCAGGGTAATATTATTACCTGGGATAATCTCTGTAAAAGAGGGTTTATAGGTCCCAATCGATGTTCACTCTTTTGTATGGAGGAAGAGAACATGGATCATTTGTTTTTCAACTGCCTTGTTACTAAAACGCTATGGAGTCTATTCCGCCCCATATCTATGGACCCAAATTGGACTGTTACAAATTTCATGACAGCAATTTTGGAATGGGATAAGTCTCATGGAACATACAGATCCCTTCCTTTTTATTTTGTTTGGCAGGTGTGGAAAGGACGGAACAACCTGATATTTGAAGGAAGACCTTTCCATATTCATATCATCTTCTCAAATATCACAAAATGGTTTGCTGATGTTACGAATCCTTCTATAAGGATCACTGATGGATCAATTAGGAATATGCCTCATGAAATTTTCCTGCCTGCTATTTATTTTGATGGGGCATCAGTGGAAGGCATCATGGGCTATGGGGTGTGGATAAAATTATCGCAGAATGAAAGAATCCATATTTTCTAGAATGGGGGCCCTGGCTCTAATAATAAAGCAGAGATTATGGCTCTCTGGGGTGGCCTCTATGCTGCTTTAAATCTTAAATTTCAAAACCCCCATTTTTATGGTGACTCCGGGATTGTCATTGATTGGATTACACACAGATCGGTTATGCAAACTCCTGTACTATAGGGATGGAGCCAGAGGATTCAGCGGATCTGGCATAATATGAATTGTCCTCCTATTACCCATATATACATGGAAAGTAACACCAGGGCTGACGCTCTTTCCAAGAGGGGTGTCAATGTTGTTTTTGGAGATATGCATATTTCTCAGTTCCAAGATGGTGTACAGATATGGGAATCGGCTATTCCTCTCCCATAAATTTGATCGATCCTTTTTGATCTCCTTCCAATTTTGAATAATATAGGCACTGTTATGACTGTTATATTTTGATTTATCTAACAGGTGGTGTTCGAGCACAATACTATTCAGGATCTAGCCCATGGATACACACAATGAAAACTACAAGTGAGAGGAAATTAACTTTCAAGATGGGAACATTATTATTTCGCGGATTGAATATGGATCATAAAATTATGGTACACCTGTCATCTCCATCCACAAGCAAGCTTGGCTCATCAACAATCAAAGCGAGCCTGTAAAAATTTTATCTCTGGATGTTTTTGCATTTCTACACCAATCCCAAGCGAGCCTGTCTGAATTATATATCAAGGGAGCCTGTGTAAATTTTGACAAAGAATGTTTTGTTTCCTATATCGAGCAATCATGCATGGAGACACTTTCAAGTGAGCCTGTTGTAAGTCCCTCTCTTCCAAGCCAGAAAAATTTGGAAGACTTTCTCTATCTCTTTCATATTTTTTCTCATGCTGAATTCTTACTTTCTGGCTTGTATATCCTTACCATTCCAGTTACATATGTATGATGATGCTGTTATATGTATATTATTTTTTTTTTGTACATAGGGATGGTCTGTTTTATTTTGGATGGGTACGACTAACCTACCCGTAATTTTTCTTGCCAAGTACTTTGAATCTTTTCCCTTCATCAGGGATTATATTTGTATGTATTTGGGAATTTGGTATTTCTCGCTCTGGATTTATTTCAAATGAGAATGAAATGACGATCATGTACTGTTATATTTAATTTCTAATATATAAAGCATTTTTTTTCTTCTGAAAAAAAAAAATTCGCCTTTATTGAAACCATGGGTCAAAACCATTCAATTTCTAATGGTATTATTAAAAGTTGAACCAATTCAAATTGAAATCCCGATCTTTGTTCTTCCATGCTCGAATTTTCCCAAAGGTAATCTCTATCTCCGCCAAATAATACTATAGCCAAGGTAAAGTAACAATAACGTGCCGCTGATGGTTTTCTTTCTTTTATTTATCAAATTCGTGGAATTTGATAAATAAATATTATTCACAACCTTTGGAAATTAAATATATAATACAAATTTATAGTAATAACCAGCGCTTTTATGAAAAGGCTTTTAAATAGACCTTTGGTTCCGGCCCCACATACATAATCGACGGCCCAATCAATATAATTTAAAAAACTGGGGCCCATCGCTTATGATCGTTTCCATCTGACGTTGTAGAACACATCACTCGACATCAGATGATCCGACGGATATCGTTCATTGATGATGCACGGATGATAATGCGCGATGGCGTGCTGTACCTTGGGCAACTTTCGCGCATCTATAGCAAATGAACACCGTCCGATGACCCCTTCCCAAATCAACGGTGCTTATCAATATCGTTGGGCATCCTGGGTCGAGCAATAACGTGCGATGGCGCGCAGTGACAAGTGGTTTTGTGGAGTCGTACAAGGACGCGTGTCGCGCGTTCTATGGAATCGCTCCCAACCTCTTGAAAACTGCTTGCCCGTTGAAGGTGGTGCGATAGAAACTACAAACCACCTTTACTGTTTTCTTGGTCACGGTTCCGCTCTTCCACTCAGGGTTCTGTCGCGCTTCCGTTTGTTATGTTCCACCTCTTTCCTTCTAGGTTCCATTCATGATTCCAAAGGGTTTGTCCATGTTCCACCGAAAGTTCAATGCCAAATACTCTGTTTTAGTTCTTTCGCGTTATAACTGGTTTGCTCTCACTCCTCGTTCCTTTCTCCTTGAAAGCCAGTCAGCTTCTTACTAATAGCGTAGACCCTTCCATCATATATTTAACGAATATATATAACTCCACTGTCTACCAGTTTGGATATACTGTCAACCGCATTAACATCGGTTCCTCGATCAACATACAGAGCACAGGGTTTCTTACGGATGTCAATTATCCTTCATCAGGATGCATACATATGTTCACACATGAATTAACTCGTCCTTATTTATATTGATTCTCCATTAAATACAGAGCTTGCCATCAAGGAAAATCATATAATAGGATACAGGAAACATATTGCCAACATTGTCTTTAAATAATTTACTAATTATGTGGGTTTGTTGCATGTTGTTTATTATTTCAAACCAATAAATAATGGCCTTACTATTGTTTATTATTTCGCAGGATTTGCAGGATTCATTTGATTCTATGGTTAGGTCTCTGAAAAAAACAATTAAACACTTAAATATTCAAGATCTGGAAGACAGGCTTTACCCCCACCATAAATTGCTGAAAAACTGGCCTTCAGTTCAGCTTGTTGTGCTGAAGATGAGGGTGGATTTGCATGATCAGTTGAATGAAAATGAATCAGATATTCGGGATGATTTTGAGGGAAGTGTTGGGTCTCAATCTAGTCTCCTAAAATGAGCTCATTTAATTGTCAACCAGGATTTGTAAACTGCTGAAGTGAAGTGTACCATATGTACCTAGGTGCTTGTTTCCTAATGCGTTGTGTGTAGTGTTTTGTGATGTTTTTGGTATTTTATTTTGATTTATGATGTTTTTGGTCTTTTGATGTTTTATGCTCACAATGAAAATGCCTAGAAAACTAATGGAAAGAAGTTGGTGGTCAAAACAGAGTTAAGCCTAATGTATGGAATGGCAAATGCAATTGGAAACAATGAAGCAGAATCTGAACTATGACTAAATAAAAGCAAAAGCTTGATAATGACTTTTTAGGAAAATGACACAAACTAAACTTGAGAAATGATCACTAAGTATGCAAGTTATCTAACTGGACAGTTAAACACTAATCTTACCATGATGCAACATTTTGTTCTAATCTCTCTTATTCTATGACTAATTCCTAGTTCTATTCTGCAATTTAATTGAATGTCACAGAACCTATACTCAAAGAGTTATTGGTTTCTTTTTCAAAGTAGTTCTTTTGAGGAAGAGCTCTGTTTATAAAATGATGAGGAGATTGCAGAGAGATTTCATACCTTATAGTGATGTTGTCTTCTGTTCCTATGGCTATGGATCATTTGTAGTTTTTAGAACAAGAAGATGTTTGTGAATAATGAAGGCTGTCTTGTTAATCCTAACAACTAGAGTAATCTATTGTGCAATGGATAACAATTTGAATATTAGATGCAAGTGCAATAAATTAATCTAAGAATGAACCTAAGATGCTACTAAACTAGAACAATGCTGAACTATAAGTCATCATCAAACTTGAAACAAAGTAAATGATCATGAATTAAATGCAAATGAAACTCCGGAGAATTATAACTATACTAACATGCATTATTCTATGAAGTTACACAATCTGTTTGTTCATCATTAGTGATATGTTGGAAGAGTTCCTTCTTTTGGAAGAGGTAGAACAATTCTGACTGTGTACTTGTATGCAATTGAAAGCAAATGAACTGAAAGAAAATGAAAAACTAAGTTATCACATCCATACCCTACTCGTCATTATGATGTCTTGGGCAAGCGTTTAAGAGAAAGAACAGGGATGATACTTAGTACAAACACACAACTAAATCATTCATTATCACAGTCATGTCTTGAACTTCTTAAGGATGTCTTGGAAAAGTTTCTTCTTGTGGAAGAGTGATTAGAACAAGTGTAACTTATGATAGTGAATAGCAAAAACTACAACTAACTCCTACAGTACTATAGCTATTCATCATTCATCATTATAATCTGTTGGAAGAGTGTCTTCTTGTGAAAGAGCTGGAATGAATATAACTACAGTAACTAGTTAAAACAACTACAAGTTCAACTTCTATTTCTACAATACTATAGTCATTCAACATTCATCATTATGGTCTTTTGGAAGAGTATCTTCTGGTGGAAGAGTTAGAATGAGCACGACTACAGTAGCTAACAAAAACAACTATTAATTCAAATGCAAAACGTAAAGGCAGCTAGAAAAACTTATCTAATTTACGCAAAAGAAATCCGTGCAAGAGGCAGGGGCCCTCTACCACTTGACGACATTCAACTTCAAATTAAATCACGCCTTCAAAATAACTTTGTCTGCTTCATTAACGATGCAATAGTTTGAACATAACACTCTGCGTTCTCAAGAATGTATCACAGAGTTTAAACAAAATCTAGCAGCAAATCTAACATAAAATATCTAACATAGCTCTCGGTCTCCCAAGAGTTTATAAAGCAAATGCACGTAACAGTAATTACAACAATTTAGGAATAATGTCTTTCCTTATCCGAATCATGTTAGGACTCTTTGAGGTGGCTACGTGAAGGAGAAAAGACATCTGGACTGAGACAGTCCTAGTAGGAGTCTTCTTTCATAAATGTGTTCCCACGTGCATAACCATACCCAGAATCCATTTCTTCCTCCATGATGAGCAACGAACCATGTAGACACGACGTGGATCATGCCCATATGCGGTTTTTCTCAAGAGGCCACCTGGAACATACTCAAACATGAAGGTAGCTGCAGAATCGCCGGTTAGCTACGGAATGTCTGCATTCTGCAGCTAGTTCCGGTCAAAATGCTTAATAATGGCAAAAATCACAAAATTCAACAAGTCAGTCATGTAAATCATTCTAGAAGTAATTTTAACTATATTTATTGATCAATTGGGTCTAAGATAGAAATGGACAAGGGAAAATGAGGTAAAATGAGGTGAAGGAAAGCACAATTTTGAGGCTCAACATACCCCCACTGCTGTCTCTTTGCATGTCCTCATGCAAGTTATCCTATGAATTCAGAGGCTTCTGCAAGGACATCTAATCCCCTTCTTCTCCTTTGTCTGAAAGCTAGAGGCCTTCTGGGTTTCCTGATCACAAGTTTGAACCTAAGGTTGGTGAGTGCCCTGATTAGCTTTTTGTTCTTTGTCTTCAACTTCTCATTGGTCCTCTCCACTTTGTCTATATGCAGGGATAAGGTTGAGTTCATATCAGTTTTGAGCTTGATTTGATCTTTGAGAATTTCATTCTCGTTTTTGATATGTCTATTCAGCACTTCCAACTCATATCTATCCCTCCTTAATATATCTATTTCAGACAGTGGAGGACTGGGGGTTCTTTCTCTGCTTTCTGAAACTATCCTCTCTAAGGTTTCCACATAGTCATAAATTTCCTGTTGAGCAGGATCAATTTCAGGGGTTCCCTCATAAAAATCTTCTTCATCATCCTCTTCAATGGGTGTTTCTTCATCTTCTATATTGATTACCCCTGTTTGTTTGATTAGTGTTTTCTTCAGTTTTCCCTTTAATCTGTGGCTTCTCCTAGGCTGAGAGGATCCCTCTCCTTTCTCTGTGGCAGATTCCTTGATTATCTTTTCTTCCTTAAGTTGCCTCTTGATTCGAGTCAACTTCTCTAAAATGATTTCCTCACTGCTCTCTTGGATTGGTTTGTCAATTTCAACTTTTGAAGCCCTCCATTTCCTACTTCTCTTTGTAGGCTGTGGTTTAGGTGATGGTTCTTTTGCTTCTTCAAAATGATTTCTTATTAAGAAATCATCCCATGTATCATTTGTTTTAGCTAGATGATGCTCAATCAAAATTTTGACCAAACCATGATGATACAGGGTTGTCTCTAAAAATTGAACTCTTCTCTGAACACAGGAAGCCATCTTATTCAGACTTTGAAGCAAGAAATATGGTAGGTTTAAGTCTTCTCCCAGAAAATGCATCATTAGTCTGATGTGGTAGACATAAAATGTCCCATATCTACCCTCACATGTAACAATTTTTTGCAAAAGAAGTAGTATGTTTCTCCATTTGTTTTTCAATGCGGAACTGGGAATTCCTTTCTTGAATACACTAACATCCATATTTGGTGATTTTAAAATTTGTTTCCAGGAGTCATTGTGGAATTCTCTATTTTTAAACCATCTCTCCCCAGTTCTGAACAATCCTGTAGCCTCTGCAATAAAAACTTCAGTGACAGTAAACTTGACATCCCCTACTTCAACTTCGGTTCCTTGAAATGATCTTGCAAATGTTTTAGTGACTTCCTTATGGAAGCCATTAAATTTTTCCAAAAATTGAAGCCATCCTATTTGTTGTAACATTTCCTTGCATTGTGGGTAACCTTCTAAATATTTTGAACCCACAGGTTCAATCCTTACGATGAAACCCATGATTTTTTTCAATATCAAATTAACACTCTTCTACCCACAAAACAATGTCTTTCACTTTCGGATTGAAATGACTTCAAGCTCTAAATGAAAATGGCTTCAATTTTGGAATGACATACCTCTGATTGATAATGACAAATGCCTTTAAAACCTCGGACTGATATGCTTCTGTTGACAATTGAATGTCGGAGTGCTATGCCTTTGTTTGATGATGAAAGCAGTTTCAAATTTCGAGCTGAAATGTCTTTGATTGAAAATGGCAGATGGCTTCAAATTTCTTTTTGTGCAATACCTCTGGCTCTTAGTAGCAAAAGAATTCAAATTCAACGTTGCAACATCTCTGTCTCTGGTAACAACAGACTTCAAACTCAACACTGCAACGTCTCTGTCTCTGGTAGCAAAAATCTTCAATCTGCAACACCTCTGTCTCTGGTAGCAAAAATCTTCATACTCAATCACTACAACACCTCTGTCTCTGGTAGCAAAAAGACTTCAAATTCACACTGCTACAATTCTGAGTTTATAGTGAAAATACTTCAAACTCCGTCCACAGTGGTATTTTATCTACCCACGGGATCAAGTGGCTTCAAGTCCTCACACTGTTATACTTCCAAATTTACCCTTCTACTCTGCTCTGCGTTTACAATGCTCAATGCTATTCAAACTGATATCCTTTGGCTCTGCTTTCGGTGATAATAATATCTCCGTCTTCGGAATGGAATGCTGGCTACGGAATGAAGTTATGGCAGTGGTCTCGGAATGGAGTAGTGGAGTGAGGTGGAGGGATTGTATTAATGATTGAGGAGACGGTGGAGGATTTTACGACGGCAGAGGGAATCATCATCATTAAATGCTTTGGTTAAGAGACGTGGAAAATTCAAATGCTTTGGCCATTTCACCGCTTAAATGCTATCGGATATGAAATTTGAAATGGAAGATTTTTAATCTAAAGTCTGTAGAGGGTTTGTTGGTGTTTGATCAATAAAAACAATTAAAATAATCTTTTCGAATAATCCATAACTAAACTATGTTAAATTTTTATGAAATGCCATTGTAATTTAAAACTTGTTACCTCTGCCCTTTATTTGATTTTTGTAGCATTTATCTTCTCTGCTCATCTTTGGAGGAATCTTCATAATTTTCTTGATGCTTTTGATTCATGAATACACTGGGTCACTTTGTTGTAATTCTGATGTCTGCTAGTTGATGCCTTCATGATTTGTAGCTGCGGAAAGACTATCAGGCTGCAGAAAGGGTGATCAGCTGCAGAATGTCCACTGAGCTGCAGAATGTTCCTGTAGAACACTTTAATCATGAAAATGGAATGTTTCTGGAGTATGGGTGAAATGTTATGTGGTATGAATGAAAATGGATGATGGATTATGATATGTATGAAGTGGATAATGGAATGAAATGGATTCAGTTCATGAAATGGAATGAAGGAACATAAGGGCTGTACTGCAATTCATGACATATTTTATTCACTTACAGCAAGATATCAAATTTTGTATTTTGACATGAAAATGAGATGAATGGAAGATGGAATGAGATGAATGAAATGTGGAATGGAGTGAAATATGAATGATGGATGAGATGGATTATGGATGAATAAGTGGATGGAGTGAAATGAAATGAATCATAAGCACTATGGAACTGAACTTATGATTTTTATAACAGCTGCTTATAAAAAATAAAAATGGGAAAAGTTAGAGTGTCAGAGAGACTCTGATTTTCACCCTATCTTTTCTGTATAAACATGCCAATCAATGATTGGTTTTCATGTTTATACCTTTATTTTTTTTTATTTTTTTTATTTTTTTTAGAATAGAAATACTTCAGAAAATTCAATCAAGTTGATGAAGAAGAGAGACTCTTCTTCATTAACTTCACATCATTGTCTTCTTGGAACTTCTTGACAAACTCTTCTCTTGAGAGTGGTTTATGGTATAGCTTCAGTCTATGGCCATTCACAAGAAAAGTGACCTCTTCTTTATCTATAGTTCTGATTTTTACTGCCCCATTATCAAAAATTCGAACAATTTCATATGGCCCAAGCCAATGTGTTTGAAATTTCCCTTGAAAATCCTTGAATTTTGAATCAAACAAGAGAGCCCAGTCACCCTCTTTGAATTTCTTCTCCTTGATATACTTGTCATGCCATCTAGCCCTTTGCTGTTGGACTAGACTTGTTTTCTGAACTGCATCTTGTCTGATCTCATCCAATTCATTAATTTGCTCCAGTCTATGCTTTTGTGCCTCCGTTAGATCAAGTCCTAGCTGAACTGCCATCTTGAATGTTTGAATTTTGAACTCTATAGGAAACAAAACTTGCTTTCCATAAACAAGCTCATAAGGAGTATGGCCTGTTGTGTTTCTCCATGTAGTTCTTATAGGCCCACAAGGCTTCAGGAAGCCTATCTACCCAATCTCTTCTATGTAGATGAACAGTCTTTGTTAGGATTCCTTCAATGACTTTATTAGTGGATTCCACTTGACCATTTGCTTGTGGATGATAAGGAGTAGATGTTCTATGTCTTATTTTGTACTTCTCCATCATTTGCTCCACTAGCCTTGATGTAAATTGAGCTCCTTGATCTGTAACAATTTCCCTTGGGACACCAAAACGAGTAAAAATATCCTCAAAAAGAAAAGTAACTACAGATGCTTCATTAGAAACAAGTAATGGTTTAGCTTCTACCCACTTAGTAACATAATCAGTGCAAACTAATATATATTTCTTTTGTCTTGATGGAGGACTAATAGGTCCTACAAAATCCAAAGCCCATTTTTCAAAAGGTTCAATGTGTACCTGAGGTTGTAATAGCATCTCACCTGAAGGAGAAGGTTTCCCTACCCTTTGGCAACTGTCACACCTTTTGACATACTCCCTTGCATCTTTAAACAAAGATGGCCAATAATATCCTAAGTTAAGGATCTTATAGGTTGTCCTCTTATCTGCAAAGTGTCTGCCACAAGGTTCATCATGACATGCCTTGAGAATTTCAGGCATCTCATCTTCACGAACACACCTTCTAATGATCAAATCTGGACCTGTCTTGTACAACTAATTAGCGACCCATGAATATCTTGCACTATCATTAATGATTTTTCTTTTATCCCTTGCATTCATAATTGAAGGAAATTTTCCTGAAACTAAATAATTGGCAATATCAGCAAACCATGGAGTTTGAGTAGAGATTGCAAAAAGATATTCATCGGGAAATTGATCTTCAACCGGAGTGTCATCTTTGATATTTTGAATTCTAGACAGGAAATCAGCCACAGTGTTTTGTTTTCCAGGCCTATCTAGAATAGTAATGTTGAATTCTTGCAATAATAAAAACCATCTTATAACTCTGCCATTAGTAATTGATTTATTCATTAAATATCTAATTGCAGAATGATCAGTGTGAACAAAAGTTTCATAGCCTGTTATATAGTGTCTAAATTTGTTAATGGCATGAACAACGGCTAAAAACTCTTTTTCAGTTACAGTATAGTTTAACTCTGCAGGAGTCAAATTTTTACTGATATAATAGATGGCATAGGGAATTAAATCTTTCTGTCCCAATACTGCTCCTAAAGCTGTATCGGAAGCATCTGTCGAGATATGAAAAGGTAACTTCCAGTTAGGTCCCCTTAATATAGGTGCTTCAAAAATTTTGGTTTTCAGGGTTTCAAAAGCTAACTGGCAATCAGAAGTCCACTTAAATTCACAATCTTTGGTGAGTAATCTGAAGAGAGGAGATGCTATTTTGGTGAAGTTTTCTAAAAATCTCCGATAATACCCTGTAAATCCTAGAAAACTTCTAACATCTCTTTGACAACTTGGAATGGATAGGTTAGAAATAACTTCAACTTTTTCCTCATCGACTCTAATCCCATCCCCTGAAATGTGGTGCCCTAAAACAATACCTTCAGTGAACATCATAAAACATTTTTCATGACTAAGAGAAAGGTTTGCTTCTTGACATCTTTTTAATACTTTTTCCAAGTTTTCTAAAGCCTCTTCAAATGTGTCCCCATAAACTGTGAAATCATCCATATACACCTCTACACAGTCATGTATTAGATCAGAAAAAATTCCTAATACCGCTCTTTGGAATGTTGCGGGTGCATTGCATAATCCAAATGGAAATACTCGGTAGGCATAGGTACCCCAAGGACAAGTAAATGTGGTTTTATCTTGGTCTTCAAGTGCTACTTGGATTTGATTGTAACCACTAAACCCATCTAGGAATGAAAAGTACTTTTTACTTGCTAATGTATCTAATACCTAATCTATGAAAGGTAAGGGAAAATGGTCTTTAAGAGTAGCTTTATTCAGTTCTCGGTAGTCAACACACACCCTCCATTTTCCATTTTTCTTAGGCACAATCACCAAAGGAGAAACCCACTGACTATCTGAAATAGGATAGATGAAGTTAACATTTAACAATTTTTGTAATTCTTCCTTGACAATTTCCATAAGATTTGGATTCATCCGTCTTTGAGGCTGTCTGATTGGTTTGCAATTTGCCTCTATATAGATGTGATGAGTACAAGTCTTGGGACTTATCCCTTTCATGTCGGTGTATTCCCATGCATATGCAGAAGAATGTCTCTGTAATACTTTGACTAACTCTTCTTGTTGAGATTTTTCTAGGTTTTTGTTTATGTTCAAGGTTTTGCCTGGGAAAATTTCACTTGTAGAGCTGCCAAATTTGTCCATAGAATGAAGAGACATCTGCCTAGATGACAAGAATTCAATATTGGATCCCTCTTGAAATGATTCATGTTTATGTTCTTGAGAGGATTCAAAGTTTTCTAGAGTATTCAGAATTTGATTATCTTCACTAATTTCTGAAATTGTGAAGAGTGGTTGTAAATATTCTTCATCCTCTATCCATTGAGTGGCATCTAGTTCTGTAATTGTCGTAGCTGGAGGATATAAAGTGAATTTCTTTGTTGAACTACCATCAGAAATATACATATCACCGGACCTACAACTAATAAAGGCATCAGCTGTAGCCAACCAAGGTCTTCCTAGTATAACAGGATGGCCTCCTAGATTATTCTTGGGTGTTAGGATCATGAAATCCACGGGGTACTCCCAAGAGTCTAGGGACACTGGAATGTCTTCTATTACCCCATCTGGTCTGATCACAGATCTATCTGCTAATTGTAATAGTGTGGGTGTAAAGAGAAGATTAGGAAGTTTCAGTTTGTCCATGATTTGTCTACTCATGATATTTATTGCTGCTCCTAAGTCAATGAGTGTATTTTGAATTTCAATTCCATTGATGTGGATTTTGACAACTGGATTTCCTGGGTCAAGATACTTTGGAATAGTAATCTTACCCATCATAATGTCTGCTATTTGTCCTACCAGTTGAATTTTCTTGGTTTCTCTTATTCTTTTTCTTATTTTCTTCATACTCAACTCCTTTATTGTTTTGGCTAAAATTGGGATTTCCTTGATGGCTTGCAATAATGGAATTTTAATGCAAAAATTTCTCAATTCATCCAAGAAATCATAATTAGGCACCATTATTTGTTTTTCTACACCTTTATCAATTTGTAGTCTTTCTGGAAAGGGAGGTATAGAAGTAGATGTGGATGGTTGCTCTAATATTGGAGTTGGATTTATTGGATCTTTTTGTTTGAATTTTTCAATGTTTTGGTCTTGAAAGGATGTATCTTCCTCAAGACTTTTATTAACCCGTAGGGAGTCTTCCTCAGAATTGTCTTGTTCTTGTATGATCACAGAAGGTTTCCTCTTCTCAAGTATCCTTCCAGACCTAAGTTGAACATCACTAAGGTCTAGAGGAGTAATCAAATAAGTTGGAAATTGTTGTCCTTCTATCATGTATGTATTCTGAGGGTTTTTATTATTTGGGTTTGGTATGGGCTGAGCTGGAAATTGATTGGATTTTTGAGGAAATGGTAATGGAAGTGGTTGATTTTGATGAGATTGGTTCGGATGATGTTGTTGAGGATTTTGTTGAAAATTTTGTTGAAGATTTTGAGGAAAATTTTGTTGGGAATTTTGAGGATAAAAATGTGGATATGGTGGATAGGATAGTGGATACTGATAATATGGAGAGTATCTTCCATAGGGACCTTGTGATCCTTGTGCCCAAGCTTGAGATTGATTTTGAAATTGGGGCCAAGGTTGCTGCCAAGAATTCCAAGGTGGAGGTTGATTATACATTTGATCATGAAATCCCTGTGTCTTTGATCCCTGCCAAGGTCTTCTAGATACAAAGTTAAGAGATTCTGTGGAATCTGTAGGAGTTTCTTCTTGAAAAACAGCCTTGAGACCAGGAAGAGAAGGACAATTCTTGGTCTCATGTTTCTCGGAACAAATAACACAGGTTTCTACAACTTTTACATCTAGAGGACACTCTCTCAAGGCATGTTTCTTCCTACATTTGGGACAAAAGATTGCTAAAGCATCAGATTCAGCCTTTTGCTTGTTTTGTATCTTGAGGGTGTCTATTTGTTCACTAAGACTCCCTAAGATGTCAGATTTAAAATCATCAAGCATGTGTCCTATTTCTGATCTACTTACTGTCCCAGAAGCAGATTTACTTGCTCTTGCAAGAGCGGGATCTCTTGGACCTTTGACAGTTTTGGATTTCCCTCTGGAAAGGTTGATACATAACTCAGATATTTCAGGTAATGTGAGTTTTGATATATCCCCTTTTCCCATCATGTTAAGAATATCCAACCATTCATCCCTAATGGTTTTCAACAAAAGAGCTTTTAAAGTGTCTTGATCTAGGTTTTCCATTTGTGCCCTTTTTATGTTGTATTTAAATCTTTTCAACAAATCTTCTAAGTTTTCATCTTCTTTTTGTAACATCTTGAACACTTCTTCCTTATGATTAACCGGCATACAATAATCCAAGTATCTCTCTAGAAATTCTTGTTTCATGTCTTCCCATGTTCTAATGGAACTACTGTTTAAACTCATAAACCACTTCAATGCTGCTCCTTTCAGAGTCGAAGGAAATAATTTCAATTTTTGAGCATCTTGAAGGTAGTCATAAGTCCTACACAACACTTCAAATTCGAATAAGAAAGTTTCAGGATCTTCAGTTTTAAGTCCATAGAAGTTCGGAAGGACAGAAGGTGAAATGTTTTTCATGGTTGTATTGGTTTCTTCATCAAGTATAGGGAACCCAAAAGAGCTTCCTATTCTACCTCTTCCTCCATCTGCACCTCTTCCTCCTTCTCCTCTACCTCTACCTCTACCTCTACCTCCTCCAAATAATGTGTGTTCTCCATTAACAACTCCTCCTCCTCCTTCTTCTGCCATGGTTGACTCTCCTGTGGAAGTAGAAAGGTTTGTATCCTCAACAAGAGTTTTGGATCCTCTTCTATGGCAGGTTTAGTGGATGAAGTGGAAGGTTTCTCTAATGGAATAGGTGACCTTAGATCTTCTAGAAGTCCAGGATCAGTAAAGGATGGAAGATGGGTTTGAGTTGAAGGTGTACTAGTTCTGGATCTAGATGAAACAAGTGGTGTTCTAGAAATTAAACTTCTGCCTCTGTTGCTTATAAATCTTCCCCTTGAATCTCTCTCCCTACGCATAAAATTGTTTTTGGATGCTAAGAAACAAAGGTTACCTAGTTTTCACTTCCTCGGCAACGGCGCCAAAATGTTTGGTCTCAATCTAGTCTCCTAAACTGAGCTCATTTAATTGTCAACCAGGATTTGTAAACTGCTGAAGTGAAGTGTACCATATGTACCTAGGTGCTTGTTTCCTAATGCGTTGTGTGTAGTGTTTTGTGATTTTTTTGGTCTTTTATGTTGATTTATGATGTTTTTGGTCTTTTGATGTTTTATGCTCACAATGAAAATGCCTAGAAAACTAATGGAAAGAAGTTGGTGGTCAAAAACAGAGTTAAGCCTAATGTATGGAATGGCAAATGCAATTGGAAACAATGAAGCAGAATCTGAACTATGACTAAATAAAAGCAAAAGCTTGATAATGACTTTTTAGGCAAATGACACAAACTAAACTTGAGAAATGATCACTAAGTATGCAAGTTATCTAACTGGACAGTTAAACACTAATCTTACCATGATGCAACATTTTGTTCTAATCTCTCTTATTCTATGACTAATTCGTAGTTCTATTCTGCAATTTAATTGAATGTCACAGAACCTATACTCAAAGAGTTATTGGTTTCTTTTTCAAAGTAGTTCTTTTGAGGAAGAGCTCTGTTTATAAAATGATGAGGAGATTGCAGAGAGATTTCAGACCTTATAGTGATGTTGTCTTCTGTTCCTATGGCTATGGATCATTTGTAGTTTTTAGAACAAGAAGATGTTTGTGAATAATGAAGGTTGTCTTATTAATCCTAACAACTAGAGTAATCTATTGTGCAATGGATGACAATTTGAATATGAGATGCAAGTGCAATGAGTTAATCTAAGAATGAACCTAAGATGCTACTAAACTAGAACAATGTTGAACTATAAGTCATCATCAAACTTGAAACAAAGTAACTGAACATGAATTAAATGCAAATGAAACTCCGGAGCATTCTAACTATACTAACATGCATTATTCTATGAAGTTACACAATCTGTTTGTTCATCATTAGTGATATGTTGGAAGAGTTCCTTCTTTTGGAAGAGGTAGAACAATTCTGACTGTGTACTTGTATGCAATTGAAAGCAAATGAACTGAAAGAAAATGAAAAACTAAGTTATCACATCCATACCCTACTCGTCATTATGATGTCTTGGGCAAGCGTTTAAGAGCAAGAACAGGGATGATACTTAGTACAGACACACAACTAAATCATTCATTATCACAGTCATGTCTTGAACTTCTTAAGGATGTCTTGGAAAAGTTTCTTCTTGTGGAAGAGTGATTAGAACAAGTGTAACTTATGATAGTGAATAGAAAAAACTACAACTAACTCCTACAGTACTATAGCTATTCATCATTCATCATTATAATATGTTGGAAGAGTGTCTTCTTGTGAAAGAGCTGGAATGAATATAACTACAGTAGCTAGTTAAAACAACTACAAATTCAACTCCTATTTCTACAATACTATAGTCATTCAACATTCATCATTATGGTCTTTTGGAAGAGTATCTTCTGGTGGAAGAGTTAGAATGAGTGCGACTACAGTAGCTAACAAAAACAACTATTAATTCAAATGCAAAGCGTAAAGGCAGCTAGAAAAACTTATCTAATTTACGCAAAAGAAATCCGTGCAAGAGGCAGGGGCCCTCTACCACTTGACGGCATTCAACTTCAAATTAAATCACGCCTTCAAAATAACTTTGTCTGCTTCATTAACGATGCAATAGTTTGAACATAACACTCTGCGTTCTCAAGAATGTATCACAGAGTTTAAACAAAATCTAGCAGCAAATCTAACATAAAATCTCTAACATAGCTCTCGGTCTCCCAAGAGTTTATAAAGAAAATGCACGTAACAGTAATTACAACAATTTAGGAATAATGTCTTTCCTTATCCAAATCACGTTAGAACTCTTTGAAGTGGCTGCGTGAAGAAGAAAAGACATCTGGACTGAGACAGTCCTAGTAGGAGTCTTCTTTCATAAATGTGTTCCCACGTGCATAACCGTACCCAGAATCCATTTCTTCCTCCATGATGAGCAACGAACCATGTAGACACGACGTGGATCATGCCCGTATGTGTTTTTTCTCAAGAGGCCACCTGGAACATACTCAAACATGAAGGCAGCTGCAGAATCGCCGGTTAGCTACGGAATGTCTGCATTCTGCAGCTAGTTCCGGTCAAAATGCTTAACAATGGCAAAAATCACAAAATTCAACAAGTCAGTCATGTAAATCATTCTAGAAGTAATGTTAACTATATTTATTGATCAATTGGGTTTAAGATAGAAATGGACAAGGGAAAATGAGGTAAAATGAGGTGAAGGAAAGCACAATTTTGAGGCTCAACATACCCCCACTGTTGTCTCTTTGCATGTCCTCATGCAAATTATCCTATGAATTCAAAGGCTTCTGCAAGGACATCTAATCCCCTTCTTCTCCTTTGTCTGGAAGCTAGAGGTCTTCTGGGTTTCCTGATAACAAGTTTGAACTGAGGTTGGTGAGTGCCCTGATTAGCTTTTTGTTCCTTGTCTTCAACTTCTCATTGGTCCTCTCCACTTTGTCTATATGCAGGGATAAGGTTGAGTTCATATCAGTTTTGAGCTTGATTTGATCTTTGAGAATTTCATTCTCGTTTTTGATATGTCTATTCAACACTTCCAACTCATATCTATCCCTTCTTAATATATCTATTTCAGACAGTGGAGGACTGGGGGTTCTTTCTCTGCTTTCTGAAGCTGTCCTCTCTAAGGTTTCCACATAGTCATAAATTTCCTGTTGAGCAGGATCAATTTCAGGGGTTCCCTCATAAAAATCTTCTTCATCATCCTCTTCAATGGGCGTTTCTTCATCTTCTATATTGATTACCCCTGTTTGTTTGATTGGTGTTTTCTTCAGTTTTCCCTTTAATCTGTGGCTTCTCCTAGGTTGAGAGGATCCCTCTCCTTTTTCTATGGTAGATTCCTTGATTATCTTTTCTTCCTTAAGTTTCCTCTTGATTCGAGTCAACTTCTCTAAAATGATTTCTTCACTGCTCTCTTGGACTGGTTTGTCAATTTCAACTTTTGAAGCCCTCCATTTCCTACTTCTCTTCGTAGGCTGTGGTTTAGGTGATGGTTCTTTTGCTTCTTCAAAATGATTTCTTATTAAGAAATCATCTAATGTATCATTTGTTTTAGCTAGATGATGCTCAATCAAAATTTTGACCAAACCATGATGATACAGGGTTGTCTCTAAAAATTGAATTCTTCTCTGAACACAGGAAGCCATCTTCTTCAGACTTTGAAGCAAGAAATATGGTAGGTTTAAGTCTTCTCCCAGGAAATGCATCATTAGTCTGATGTGGTAGACATAAAATGTCCCATATCTACCCTCACATGTAACAAATTTTTGTAAAAGAAGTAGTATGTTTCTCCATTTTCTTTTCAATGCAGTACTGGGAATTCCTTTCTTGAATACACTAACATCCATATTTGGTGATTTTAAAATTTGTTTCGAGGAATCATTGTGGAATTCCCTATTTTTAAACCATCTCTCTCCAGTTCTGAGCAATCTTATAGCCTCTGCAATAAAAACTTCAGTGACAGTAAACTTGACATCCCCTACTTCAACTTCAGTTCCTTGAAATGATCTGGCAAATGTTTTAGTGACTTCCTTATGGAAGCCATCAAATTTTTCCAAAAATTGAAGCCATCCTATTTGTTGTAACATTTCCTTGCATTGTGGGTAACCTTCTAAATATTTTGAACCCACAGGTTCAGTCCTTACGATGAAACCCATGATTTTTTTCAATATCAAATTAACACTCTTCTACCCACAAAACAATGACTTTCACTTTCGGATTTGAAATAGCTTCAAGCTCTAAATGAAAATGGCTTCAATTTTGGAATGACATACCTCTGATTGATAATAACAAATGCCTTTAAAACCTCGGACTGATATGCTTCTGTTGACAATTTGAATGTCGGAGTGCTATGCCTTTGTTTGATGATGAAAGCAGTTTCAAATTTCGAGCTGAAATGTCTTTGATTGAAAATGGCAGATGGCTTCAAATTTCTTTTTGTGCAATACCTCTGGCTCTTAGTAGCAAAAGACTTCAATTTTAACGCTGCAACATCTCTGTCTCTGGTAACAACAGTCTTCAAACTGCAACACCTCTGTCTCTGGTAGCAAAAGTCTTCACACTCAATCACTACAACACCTCTGTCTCTGGTAGCAAAAGACTTCAATTTTAACACCTCTGTCTTTTGGTAACAAAAGACTTCAAACTCACACTGCTACAATTCTGAGTTTGTAGTGAAAATACTTTAAACTCCATCCACAGTGATATTCTATCTGCCCACGGAATCAAGTAGCTTCAAGTCCTCACACTGTTATACTTCCAAATTTACCCTTCTGCTCTGCTCTGCGTTTTACAATGCTCAATGATATTCAAACTGATATCCTTTAGCTCTGCTCCTGGTGATAATAATATCTATGTCTTCGGAATGGAATGCCGGCTACGGAATGAAGTTATGGCAGTGGTCACGGAATGGAGTTGTGGAGTGAGGTGGAGGGATTGTATTAATGATTGAAGAGACGGCGGAGGATTTTACGATGGCAGAGGGAATCATCATTAAATGACTTGGTTAAGAGACGTGGAAAATTCAAATGCTTTGGCCATTTCACCGCTTAAATGCTATCGGATATGAAATTTGAAATGGAAGATGTTAATCCAAAGTCTGTAGAGGGTTTGTTGATGTTTGATCAATAAAAACAATTAAAATAATCTTTTCGAATAATCCATAACTAAACTATGTTAAACTTTTATGAAATGCCATTGTAATTTTAAACTTGTTACCTCTGCCCTTTATTTGATTTTTTTATAGCCTTTGTCTTCTCTGCTCATCTTTGGAGGAATCTTCATAATTTTCTTGATGCTTTTGATTCATGAATACACTGGGTCACTTTGTTGTAATTCTGATGTCGGTTCCCAATCGCATCCTTGAACCTTCTCATCAGATCCCACACTGCTTCACCTTCTCATTATTCAATACCCCACATCTCTGATAACCCTTGCTAATTTGTCTGAGGTAACTTAAATTCTTTGAAAAATTCTTCCTTTACATCATCTATCACTAGGTTTGGATGAGATTCAGACCATCTAATGAACTAGCAAAGAGCTCTCTCTCTTAGAATAGTTTGACAATCGATCAACTTAACCGCCTTTGGTGTCTATCGAGCCCTCCATATGGCTTTGCAGATATACCAATGCTGTTCCATATCGTCATTTCCCCACCCAGAGAATTCTGGGTATCGGGTAAATGATCCCGCCATATTTCTTTGTATGGATGGTACTAGAATAAAACCTCTATTTACTAGCTGTGAAATTTTATTACTAGCACTACTGCTAGTAGGTATTGGTACTGTAGACTAAACACTATTTAACTTGCTAAACTCTCGTAACTTAACAAAATTTTTACCTAGTGGCTGATAGAGTACCAAGGGAAGGTTGGGACTAGAGCTACTTGAAATTTGGGGAATAGAGTTACCTTGAGCTATGGGTGCCGGCCTCTATCGGAATAGTTGCTCCATTACAAAATGCAACTCCACATCGGATATCTCCTCGGGGCGCACGTCCTCCATGTTGGACTTTTCTCCCTCTTCACTTTGGGTTGGGATCCTATACACTTGCCTAACTTCCTTGATGGTCCCTCCTATTCCTTGGGACCCCGTCTGACCCTCCTTTTCCTTTTTCATCTATGGCACCTTCTCCTTGTCCTGTCGACTACTTTCTTGCTTCTTTAACTCCTTCATCACCCTTTCCCGCCACTTCTCATAAATCTATGCCCTAAGACGTGCTCGTCGCTCTCTAAACCTACTGGAGGTCTCAACATCCATATCCATACTCCCCCTTCCAAATTACTTGTATCACATCTCCCTCATCTCCTTCCCCCAGTACTAGAGGTTTAAGTCTCCATCTCATATTTTTGAAATTCTATCAAACCCTTATCCACCATTAAAACTTTGATCCACAATGGAATTTCCTTCAATATTTCTCCTCGCAATCCAAATTTGAATACGTCTTCTGCCTTTGAAAAGGACTGGTAAAACTCAGCTGCAAATTCCATAATGTATCCTTCCAAGGTAGATTGTACCCAAAAATCTATGGCTCAGGTCAAATCGGTATCTAACTGATGGAGTGCTACTAGATTCACGTGCGTCCACTTGCGACAGACCTTACGCGACCCTCCTTCGAGTGTCTTGACTTGTAGTCTCCTTAACCAATTATAAATTTCTTTCGGAAAATTTCCCCATAAAATTTCATATAGGTCACTTGCAGATTCAGAGAATAGAACCCGATCCTTAACAATTTTCTCCCTCTGATGTTGTAACTCCAGTTGCTGCGATATGAAATGATCTAAGTGGTTATCCCACCATCTTCGTAGTTCTCTCTCATAGATCCACGATACCATGATCTAGCTCCTAAATGAAATTTTAGGTCCCAACAATGGAAACATTTTTTGGCGAAAAAGGAGGTCTCTGAGCAAGACCCAGGTTCAGAAGAGAGGCCAATAAGGTTTCCGCAGTAGTCTAGCACAATGCCGGCATTTTCACCCTACTCCGAGGAGCAGAGCATCTCACCTGAGGCATGTCGTGACCTTAATAAGGTTAGGAAACAGATCAAGTATCGACCGATTACAACTATAAAGTACATCTGAAGGGACTTGGAATAGAAAAAAAATATTACTACTTTGCATAAGATATCACTCATTAAGCATATTCATGATGTAGAATTAAAATTTCAAATAGGCCATACATTCAAAATTAGCAACTGATCAACACTAAACTTAGAGCATCAAACACAAGTAGAGCTATATTTCATTATCAATAACAAACATCTACAGTACTCCATAGAGTCTGTTACAAAGTGATATAGTAAAACAACGACCTAACAGAGCTCTCCTGTGGCTCTCTTCCTCAACCCTCTGTTGTACTAACTCTACGTCTACGCTAGCTGATTTCCTATTTTTTCTTCTACCAACTTGACTGTCAGTCTTTCCTCTTTTCCTACTTTGTTGTTTGCCACTTCTTCCTAGTCACTGGGAGTTCCACTGATTGTCCTTGTCTCCCATTCCTGCCATCTGTGTTTTTTTTCCGCAACTATTGTGCCACCTATCTTCCAGCTATCTGCAACCATGACAACTCCCTGTCTACTATGATTGCGCTCCGCCACCTATTCTCCGAAACTCAAAATTGTTTCATTTTCAAAACAAGGTCCCCAATAGACCTTATTTATTGAATGCATCCAACATATCCACCAGTAGGTTCACGACATCTTGGAGAAGTCAAATTCCAAGTGCAAGAAGCTACATGATCAACATTATGTGCCACACAAGTTTCAGGTGGGTGACAAATTTTGGTTGCATTTGCAGAAATAATGCCTTACCGGATCCCATCGGAATCTCAAACCCCTACAATATGGTCCTTACACCATTACCAAGGTTGTAAAAGAAAATGATTTTTATCTCAACATCCCCCATTCCTTGGCTTGCACCTAGTGTTCAATCTGGACCACCTTCGACCATACTTCCCACCATTACTGGACACATCAAGACATTGCAAAACAACTCACACCATCATAGTTAAACCCAGACTACATGGATCAGGCCAAAACTGATTGGATTATCAACACATAGATCAAGAACACTCTCCATAATAATATCCAACTATATCAGGTTGTCAAATCTGACCAACTCCTGCAGCAAGGTAAGTGGCTCACCAGGGACCAAGTTCAACAAAAGTTCCCCCATCTCATGGAGGCACTCAATGTAATGGGGACCATTTCTTCATAAGGGGGGAAGACTGATCCAGGTGGATTTTGGTGGTTGCTCGCTTATTCCACTTGGAACCCTACCATTGTCTCTTTCATTATTTAAATTTCCTTAATTGTATACGGTATGAATATTTTATTATTTATTAATTAGATTTAGTTATCTTAGGTTATTAACTGAAAAGGCATGATCAAAGATCATGCCTCTTCACCAAGGGACACCTTGAGGCTATATTTAAAGCCCAGGCGATCCCTCATTGTAATCATCTCTTATCTCATCTTTTCATCATTAATAATATATATTTATCAAGTTTTACCAGAGTTTTTACACTCCATTGGTATCGGAGCCATCGCTCTTTGGATCTGTGTGATCACCCAGGAACTGCAATTCCAGAATTGCAGATTTTTTAAATCAGATTTTTTCAAGATCGTGTACTGAAGAAAACAGAAGAGGACTTGATATCTTTGTTTTTTGGGCAAATTCTATTAAATTTTTTGAGGACAGTCATCTTGTAAGAACTCGAATCTGCAACTCTTCTAGAAGCTCAGACTGCTGTAGAAACTCATCAGTGAGAACAGTGAACTGTGGAAGGGTTACATTAACTTGACTCCAGCAAAAGATTTGTACAGATCTGTTGTATTGCAGTTCAACTTGGCGGCCACGTGTGTGTCTGCGTGGTTACAATTGGTGGACGTCGGCGTTAAAAAAATCTGGACGGTGGATACAGTTTTAAAAAAATAAAAAAATTTAACCAATTTTAAAGTATACGTGGACGGCTTGCTGCTCAAATAGTCTGCGGTCATTGCAGCACATTTCCCTGTCACTAACTTCAGGGCATCAGAGAACCCCTATCTGTAAACTTCATTTCCGTTGTCGTCATTCCTGCCGTCCACACCTTCTCCGCCGTCTCAGCTTCTCTGTCCGCAGTCTTTGACCGGTCTCCACGCCGCAGTCACAACCACAGACGTCGACTCACTGCCAAACAAAAAAATCGGACAGTACTCGTGACAGGTTAACAAACTCGATTCGTTAAAAAACAATTTCTGAGCAGTAATCGTGACCAAGTTAAACAACTCGATCTGTTTAAAAAAAATTCTCAGCAGTGTTAATATAAGAATGGCGGGTTTTTTAAAACGGAACGAGCACAGTAAGTCGTGCCTTACCAACGGAAGAGCATAATTTTAAAAACGGTTATATAAATCTGAGCTGTTACCGTGGTTAAATTTCCATTAGTATCGTGCCTTTTCAAAAAAAATCTGAGCTGTGAAACGGCGGCACGGTTAAATTTAAAAAATTTATGAGCATCGTCTTGTTTTAAAAATCGAATTGTTCCTCCACACTCGGGCCTATACCTCGCATATATACCCCAATTTTCTGAATCGAAAGTTTTATTAATAAAAAAATAAAGAAAAAGAAATCGAAATTCCGTCTTCTCCTCATCTACCCGCGTGAACCGGCACATTTTAAAAAATTACTCGGCTATTGGACTGCTATAGCATTTAAAACAAGAGCACATACTACTCGTGGTAGTTACAAATTGATAGCAGAACAGTTGAAGTGTTTCCGTAAGTTTTGGAAGGTTGTTCCAAAAATCTCTAAGCAAAAATATAACGTAGGGCAGTCTTGCTGGTTGTGATAAAACAAAATCGTCCGCCATCTACCCTGTCCGCAGCACATAAGCACATTTCCGGTCAGCAAAAAAACAAAAATCACGTTTAAACAAAAATTCGTGAAACAATGCGTATATAAGAAACGGCGTGTGCTTTTTTTAGGGAACGAGCACAAGTTAAATTCGTGCCTTTTCAACGGAACAAGAACAATTTTAAAAACGATTTTTTTTTTAATTATATAAAATATATATCATATAGTTTCAATTGGTAATTATATAAATATATTGTAAATTGATAATTATATTATATATTATATAGTTTTCAAAATTGATAATTATATATATATATTTATAATTATATAATTTATTTATATTATATAATTTTCAATTAATAATTATATATATGTAATTATATAATTTTAAAAAGAAAATTATTATTAATAATAATTTAATTAATCAATTAATTAATTTAAAAAAAATTGATTAATTAAATATTTAATTAATTAATTTTAAAGGAAAAGAGGAAAACTGGCAGAAAATATCTCCCACCTCATACGTGTTCAGTATGTCTTTATCAATGATGACGATTGATCAGATAAAAAGACAAATATGGCTAAAACAGAGGGACACTAAGGACAAAGAGAACAAAATATTGCAGAAATTTAATGCGATCATGAACAATATGACAGAACTCTACAGTAAGCTAAATGATAAAATAGATAAGTTAAGTCCGACACAATCCCCAATATCTCCTAACAGGGAACAAAATCAACAAAACAATTCCGCAGATTCGGGGAACTCAGAAGAGCATCAGGAAAAAGCTGATTCCCCACATCACCATGAAGATACAGATGTTTGTAAACAACAAAGTGTTCTATCCCCAGACTTGAACGAAACATGTGAAGCGACAAACACATCCGAAGCCACTGATATAACGGCAGAAGCTGTTGAGGCCTTCGGTGATGAAGCACATATGGTTGTTAAGAAGGAAGCGTTTGATGATGAGAAGAAGTTGCATCAAACGATAATTGTTGGTAACTTACCTCAAAATCTAAAAAGGAATCACAAAAAATCACCAGAAGAACAAGGAATAGTTGGGAAACATGAAAAAGTATTCCAAGATCTACCCATAAAAGTGCCTTCCGATAGGAAAATCAAACATCCAATAGAAGTCAAGACAGTATCCAACTCTGTCGATATCAGATCTTTTCACTATCCACATCACCAACAGATGGATTTCGAGAAGATGCTCCACGATCTTTTTAAAATATGGGAAGCAAGAGCTCATCGCTTGAGAAAACCAGACATTCGTCAACATTGTCCATCATTACATATGCTTTGAGGACAAAGCATCTTAAGAGAGGGGCAATGTTATGAATATTTTATTATTTATTAATTAGATTTAGTTATCTTAGGTTATTAACTGAAAGGGCATGATCAAAGATCATGCCTCTTCACCAAGGGACACCTTGAGGCTATATTTAAAGCCTAGGCGATCCCTCATTGTAATCTTCTCATCTTTCATCATTAATAATATATATTTATCAAGTTTTACCAGAGTTTTTACACTCCGGTATCACAATTTACTATTTTTTGCAGTTTTTCAGGTCTTGAACTTACGGAGTCGTTTTGAGGCCCTAAATGACGTTTTTTGGAAAACCAAGGTAACCTTGAGAGTTCTATTGATAATTTCCACTCAAAAGTTTTAGTCCTCAAATATATCCTTCTAACAAGGTATTTTGTGTGTCAAACGAAGATTGTATCCCAAAGTTACAACCCCGAGAATTTGATGTACCTATTTACCCAAACAAGGCCCATAGTTTTGTCGCTTCATCTCCTAGGGTTAGGTTTTTGGATGTTTAGGGTTTTACATTGTTTCTTAATAATAAATAGTCCTTTAAGCCTCATTGTAACACAGTTCAGAGGCATGTATCCACCACATCTCTTCTCAGAGATAAGCTATCATCACCCGAGCTAATTTATTTCCATTCTGTTTGTAAGCTTATTTCAATATTTGGTATTAATGAAATGAAGTGTTATTTCTGCTGCATCTCTATAGTTATGGTTATATCTATAATTTGTTTCATTCCCATTTAATTTCAAATCACAATATGGGTATGAAATTGGTATTGTTGTTGTTGTATGAGTGTTAGAAAGGTATTGTGCAAGAATTTATTTAATCATGCTTTAATATCATAAGTTAACATGGTTATGTTATTTGAATGCATTTATTTGAATGATATCCAAATGGGGTATGGTAAAGGAAAAAAACCTTGGAAATATAAATAATTTTCAAAATATATAATTCATATGAATAAAATGGGAGGTCTGTTGGACATTGGGTTCAATGCTCCCATGTGTTTCGCGACATGGACTAATCACCTCTCGTGGATCCTAACTCTGGCGATTGTAGTGGAGACTAACACCTGCAGGTTTTGGTCTAACAACAACCGTTATTACAAAAAGTGGTATCAGAGCCAAAGGTATCAAGTTCTAATCACACCCAACTTGCGCTGGGGGGAGATTGTTGGACATTGGGTTTAGCGCTCCTGTGTGTTTCACGACAAAGACTAACTGCCTCTCATGGATCCTAAGTCTAGAGATTGTAGTGGAGACTAACACCTGCAGGTTTGGTCAAACAAAAATCTTTATTCCAACAATGTCTTGTTATGTTTGTTATGGGTAATAACCAATGAAATTTAGGATTTGGGATCTTGTTGTATAAATAAATATCATGCAAAATAGCCATTTGTGAGCCCATTGTGTTGCTGGACTTGAGATAAGATATGATATTACAAAAGTATCCAATGGTCTCCCTACTTGTATCAATTTCTTGGACTTTACCCTTCTTGCAAATAATAAAGAGCAATAAAGGGTATATCCCTAGTGTTTTGTTTCGACTAAAGAAGAAGATGTCTAGATTGTCGAACAAGTATTTGGGAAGGTGGATAGATAATGTTTATATATATATATATATATATATATATATATATATATAAGGAGAGGGTGGGATATTCCTAGCAAAAAAAAACAAAAACGTAGTAATAAAATATAATTGGAGTGAAAAAATTGTGGTTATGCATACAAATACATTGGAATATATAGTTCATTGCATTGTGTGGATGAAAACTTGTGCTATATTTCATTGTATATAATATGTTAGAAGCTTAAATGATGAAACTATTAGTATCTCATAATTCTAAAATTATTTCATGGGTTGTTGTGAATGTTGAAATGAAAGGATTATATGCATAAGTAATCATGTTTTTTTTTTGGTTACATGAAATTTATCTTGAGAATACATAGTAATATAAATAAATTCCTTAGATATGGCGATTAAGTAAGCCATAACGAAGGCTCAGACTATTCCCCACAAAAACTGAAAACTAAGTATTTATGTGGAACTTACTATGTTATTTGGAATTTGACTACTGTAATAGATTATTTTAGAAGTAATTGAAAGATAAGGAGATACATCATAATACTTGTAAATTATAAAAAATGCGAGGTGGTGGATCTAACCTATAATAATGATCCAGGTGGATATTGGTGGCCACCCACCTGTTCCACCTAGACCCCCTGTCGGTTTCATCATTTTCCTTGTTTATAGTAGAATTTACTATTTTTAGTAGTTTTTTGGGACATGAACTTCTAGAGCAGTTTTGACCCATAAATGATGTTTTTTTGAGGTCTCCAGCAGGCCCATAGCCATAGTTAAGGGCCTGTGGAAAATCCTGTAGTACTTGAAGAGATATTTTCGACAAGGTATTTTACGAGCCAAACAGAGATGATATGACCAAGTTATGACCCCGTAAAGTTGGCTACTCAACTAACCCCAACAAGGCCCACGAACTCTTGGCGTTCCATCTCCTGGGGTTAGGGTTTTTATTGTTTATGGTTTTCCCTTCTTGTTCAATAATAAAAAGGCCCTTGAACCTCATTGTAAAACAGTTCAGAGGCATGTAGCCTCCACATTTCTTCTCAGAGATAAGCTACCATTGTCGGAGCTAGTTTATTTCCATTTTGTTTGTAAGAATATTTTAGTTCTTTGATATTAATGAAATGAAGTTTCATTTATGCTGCATTTTTGTATTTCTGTTTATAAATGTATTCTATTTCATTCTTGTATATGTTCATATCAAATAAAAAATGATGTATTTTATATGCTAAAAAACACAAGGACAAAAATATTATGACGACATTGGAACACTATAATATAACTTGATCACCATAAGTTACTGATTAATTATAGGTTATTAATGGGACACACTAAATATATAAATTTAAAATTTGGGACTCTTCTTGCATTTAAAATCCTTGGTAAATAATGGATCACTTAAGGGAGTAGAGAAGAGAATGCTTGAGCCTAGAAGGGAAAGTGACTACAAGGAAGAGGAAGCTAGAATGAATCTACTAAGAGAGATTCATAAGGTATGTTTTCCTAGATTAAGAAGGGTGTGCTAGAAATTACAATGAACTAACTCTCACATGTGGCAATCATTTGGAGTATATAAGTATTCATATAGATAATTATTGCACTGGTTGCATACATTAACTTATTTTATGAATCTAAATGCTACATCTTTGGATTTGAAAAATTCCTATCGATAGTATAATTTCTAAAAAATAATGGTTATAACAAGAATGCTTACTTGATGATTTTAATTGCCACACACAAATTAGAATGAATACATGGCTTTAGTATGGAAATAGAAATACCAAGGACAATTTTATTTCAAATTGGGAAGGAATATAATACCCTATATGAGAAATAGGCATAATTTGTAAGTTTGTTGTAATTTTGGTAAGAGAATTACCATTTAAGTGTATTGGAATTAATACATAATAATAAGATGCACTTAGTGTTATTACTTATTAGGAGCACCATATGGGGTAATGAACCAATGAGTGGGGAACTAGGGTTATTCCAATAAATAATATTATATTGATGTTTACAAGTGTTTATTTATGAATCCTTTCTACAATCTTGTCTTATGTGAGCTATGCCTTATTTTCCCAAGCTCGATGGGAGGGAATCCACCTTCCATGCAAGTGTTGTGCTCATGTAATCCTTCGTGGTGGGAGGGGGTGAGGGGGTGAAGATATTACATTTTTCCAAGGGGGTATATTGGAGTAATTTGTTGCAATGAATGTGTTAGCATTGGTTTTGATTTCTTTGAAAATATCCCTCTCCGTCATTTTATCTAACCTCTAGCTCCTTATGCTTCCTTTTTTTTAAATGCTAAATTCCAACGCAAAGCATCTCCACCCCCCACAGCCAACCTTTAATATATATCATATATTACATATATGATATCATGTATATTTTCCACACTTAACCATTTGGAAACACTTACCTTTTCATCGAAATTTGCTTACTTCGCTTCCTTAATTCCCCGATTGCAATTAAAGTGGGGTCCTCATCGCATTTCACAGATGTTATATGTTTTGCATCGTAACAAAACTTAAATTTTGTGATGGACGATTTGCGATATCGCATCGCATATACTTTAACTTACCTTGTGAGCGCTCGTAGTCTATTTATTTTAATTTGCGATGCAGTAAGTCGACCCCACCTCAGCAGCTCTACCCCCCACAACAAACCTTTTTAAACATATCATGTGTTATATATATGATATCACTTACCGCTTAAACCTTTTCCAATTCATAAAACTACGCCACATAGCTAGTGGGTCCCTCTTCCCTGCACTTCACAAATTTTAAAAGTTAACGCCCACAGCTTATAACTAAAAGATAAAAGTTGTGATCTGCACTGCGGTCCGGTCCCACTTCTTCCCTGCCACGTCATTCACCTCCTCCTCCACCTGTCACACATCATAGTGTTTAAATTTTATATCCTCTGCACTCATAACTAAAGGCTAAGAGTTGCGATATGCATTGCGGTCCGGTCTCACCGACCCTCCACGTCACCTCCCATTCACATCACATTGTCAGTTGTATTTTTTATAAACCAAATTGTAAAAGGTTGCGAAGTGCGCGGATGTGATGCCACTTCAGAGATAAAGTTTAAAGTACTTTACGTCTGGGTGTATCAATTTTTTTATGTTGTTTATGAAGAAAAAGATAAATATGACAAAATGAATCGGGTAGGATAAGACCCGACAAAGAGAAAAGGACATAGTAATGATGAACATCGCAGTAATAAATAGATATAATCCATGGGTCAAGTTGGGTAAAAGGCATTTCTATGGAATTGTAATGATATGGCAGCATTAACCGACGCAGAAGAAACAATCACAGGTTTACAGAAAATCCGACAGCAAAGACTTTAAAGATTCGACACCTATCAGCAAATACAAATATCTTCTTAAAGCTCAAAGACAATTTGTCAATATGATTAATTCTATCAGAGTTCTGTTAGGATTGATTAAAGTGGCAGGTTTTATAGTTCCACCTTTCTTGCAGCAGTTGAAGACAGTTAGGACAGATGGCAGAAAGAAGTTTATGTGGCAGTCAAATAGTTTCACGCATCAGATTTTGAAGCCTCGAACCATTCAGCAATTCTAAATTCATGCAACAATTTGATTTGTTCATTTTTTTATTATTTAATTTCATTCCTAAAATTTAGCAGGAGTTTATTTTGTGCAACTCTATTTAAGAGTTGAATTTTATGTAAAAAGGGGGAGATGGTTGGTGGCACAGGGTCGAAGTTCCCTATTGCTAATCCTCATGCTATTCCTAAAGCTGTGTATTGTTGAACACATAATATATTCCAGTTACACTCTTGAGGATTCACAAAATCATATGGTGTGTGTATTTTTTTCCCTTTTTTTTACATACTTTATCTGTCTTTCCAGATTTATCATAAAAATTCTATCTTATGTTTTTACAGTCTTGTGAACCTCCAAGTCATATGGATTTGTTTTTGTAATTATTGTTCAATATTTCCTGATTCAGAATTGAAGATTGTTCATAAGCATTCCCTGAGGTAGAATTAAACCCTATTTCATGTTTATGTAAGTCTTTTGATGTAGCATGCATGTTAATCTGTTTTTGTTAGTCTTGATTCACCAAGCATTCCTGATTCATGAGGTCATGTTTGTTAGAAGCATTCCTTGTAATGGGTTTCTTTAAATGTAAAGTGAGATTATTGTAAGTATTTTAAAATCATTCTTTCACTCTACATTTTAGATCTGGAATTTGTGTCATTTTTCCTCCCAGCAGTGGATTTATGTCCTACATACCCACTGTCTTTCTTCGATTCTTCTAACCATTAGACTACAAGCTCAAATTTGCTACCACATCATATATCGGTGCCCTCATATGTGTCAGGGCCTTTTATATGTTCAACATTCCTTTCAAAGTGATTTAGATCCAACCACTTTCTAAAAAACCCAATAAAATCATAAGAAAAGCTCTCAGAGCTTAAGATGTGTCTGGTCAGGTGCTTGCTACAGTCCAAGTGTTGATTCCAGCTCCAACAGAATGAATGTGGAAATCATGATTGAGTTCATGGGTAATTTGTAATAAAGGAGTGAAATTAAGTTACAATTGATATTCCCTAGTTTGTAATAATAATTAGATTGAAGATTTTGATAACCTTTTGTAAGAAAAAAATACTAACAATATCTAAAACATAATAATAACAACAGAACATTCATCTAGTATCCAAAAGGTTTACCTTCGAAACCCTTAACAAGTAAAACTAATCTAATTGAGAGCATCACCTCTCTCTATATTTTTGTATTAACTTCACCAACAATAAGAACATTTAGGAATTTTTTAATATCAAAACCATAACATGTCAACCCATAATAGATTACAACTTTAATTTCTTACTAAAATTAGTTTACAATGGGTTGAAAACATTGATTGAAATAATTTGTGAAAACCATTTTTTTCTTGGGGGGGCCTCCCTAAACCCCCTACTAGCCCCTCAAACTCTTGTTGGGACTTGAATAGTTCTACTTGTGAAGGAAAAAACTTATGCCCAACACTCTCCCACTTGTTTAATACTTTGGAAAAAATGGGCGTAAGTGGAAGGAATTTGTATACTCATCCAGTAAGGGTAGCAATGGCCTTTGTTTATCTATAGAAAAATAATATTTTAGTATTGATAGGATTTATCAATAAATAAATAAAATTCTTCAAGGTATCAAAATTATCCTACAATTATTTCTTTTCACCCATATCTCTAACAAAATGGTAATATAAATCAACACACTTTGTCTTTGAATTATATGTAGAGTTCTTTTCCAAAAACAATCCCTTGAGATATCATGACTAATCATGACTAATTTTTGAACAAAAATAATGCTATAAGACATTATTTGTAACCATAAAAATTCCTTAATTCCATGAGTGCATACCATTTACTCAACTTTTTTAGTTGAATATGCAACAAAATATTACCTCTTTCTCATCCAAATATTTTTCCCACCAAATAGGTTAAAAACATAACCACTTATAGATATTTTGGAAAGTGCTTAAGATATCCAACTCAAGATGCATTAACAAAGCCTTGTATATCTACATATTGTTAGTTCAAGTTATTTCTTGGTACAATATTACAAAATTTAAATTTCCATGTAGATATATAAAGCCCCTTTTTACAACAATCCAATGTTTTTCCCCTAGTTTTGACATATACTTGCACACAACTCCTACTACATGGAAAATGTCTAGTATCATAGAAAACATAACATACATTTTGGTTCCAAAATCACTTGCATGAGGAACATGAGAAATGTGATAACATCTCCTCTTATTCTTGGAGCATTTACCAACATATAAATTTACACCTACAAGAGCATAGACCTTTATTGATTTACATTCCTACATATCAGACCTATGTAATATTGCCTCAACATATTGCTCTCGATTCAACTAGAGTTTAGTTTTTTTCTAGATCTCTTTTTATTTCCATGCCGAGTAAATTTAATCACTAGGATGTTTCATATCAAACTTATAATACAAGTAAGCCTTGACATTGTTAATGATTTTCTTGTTGTTTCAAAATAGCAAAATATCATCAATATACACGTCTACATGAATAAAATGATTAATAACTTACTTGTAATACATAAAATGATAAAATTTTCTTCTTGAGAAATTGAGCCTTGCTATAAAAGTATCAAAATTTTGATAGTACATACTTGGAGATTGTTTTAATCCACAAAGAAACTTCTTTATCTTGTAAACTAGCTCCTTATTTCTCTTCACCACAAAACCTTTTGGATGTTTCATGTATATTTCTTCTTCAAGATACCCATGTAGGAATGTTTCCTTCACAACCATATTCTCTAATTTAAAATCAAAATAAGCAACCATGGGAAAAATAAATATAATAAAATTCAATTTGACAATAAGTAAAAAAAATATCACCAAACCAATTCCCTCCACCTGAAAATATTCCTTTGGTACTACTCAAGATTTGTAATTATATATGTTACATTATGCTTTCATCTTCTTCTTAGACATAACATTTTCTACTAATGATTTTTCTTCTAGATGGAAACTCCACTAGATCCCAAGCCTTATTTATTTCCAAGGCATCCATTTCTTCAACCATGGCCTTCTCCTAGAGTGTATTTCCTTTGATCCACTGACACCCTAAGAGTTCTAATATCATAATCAATAATATATAGAACAAAACTATATTGAAAAACCAGGTGTGATATACCGTTCTAGTTTCCTTCTTCCTAAATTGATCTCCTCAAGGATAGAGTTTGAGGTCATTATTCTTTTGGTTCATCTTATTTTATAGAGTTACACCTCTATCTATCTTATTGTATTAACTTTAGTATTAATAATACAATATTTAGGTATTTTGAATCATAAAAAACCCTAATATGTTAAATTGAATTAGATTATACCCCTAATTATTTAATATTAATTAATTTTAAAATGGGTTGAGATCATTGGTTGAAATAATACATAACATGCCAATTTTTTTTCTCAAGGGGATCCACCCTTGAGCCTCTCAGTAGGGAGCTCATTATACCTCCATATTAGGAATAAGATCATAGACAAATAAAATAGAAGTGAATATCAAAATAAAAAATTAAAAGGCATAACACAAAAGAGACACCAATATATGTGGTTCACTTGTCTATAGAGAGATAGGAAACCCTTCCCTTTAATTTCATCTAAAAAATGAAAGGATATAACCTATATCACCTTCAATGAAACCCTGTAACACCCTCCTCCCATATCTACCCAAGTAACCAGCCAATCGGGGTAAACATGTGACGAGAGGCTACTATGATCCGATTCAACCTACGAGATGACCTTAAGGAAGTGGAACCAACATAAAAAAACCAAACAAACTTTCCACATTAGTATCAGAACTCCAAGGAGGCATCCCCACCCCTTAGGTAACTAACCCCTAGGTCCCATTTAGATTTTAACCCACTTTACCCCCAGATGCATGCACAATTCTGCATGCTTATGTCTAGGAGGCTCTCAACACACACACAAGCTCACATGCCTACATCCATGGACTAAATTACACAGACCTATGCCCGCGTCCACGGGATTTAAGGAACTTTTTCAGGCCCAGATTCCAAACCACTGCTCGAAACTCAATGACAAGCTCAGGAATGAAATAACATAATGAAACAATGATGTATTTGTAAAAACTAAGACAAGATCTAGATTGGACCCCTACTAGCCATGACAGGCATTTCGTCAAACATATCACAAATATGTGATCTATATGTGTAAACAACAGATCTGAACATAGGGGTCTCATACTTATCTGAGTATTGCTAAGAAGAATTGTTCCCTTACATCATTAGCTACATCATCATCTATTAGGTCATAGATACATTGTTTACTCATTTACAAATAAAAACATGAAGAGAGACATACATCATCACTGTCGTAATGCATGCTCATAACCAACATAATAACAACAGAAACCAGTGAATTTACACCTAAAAATCCAAGGAAATGAATTTCTCATTAATGAATGTAAAAACCAACCGAGGATGGGACTACCACGTTCCACCTGACCATAGATTGGTTGAGCCAAATATCTCTTCATCCAATCACCCCTGTGACATATTACAAGCATTAAGGTGGGACTCATAACCAACCAAAAAGAACCAAACAAGCATGGATGCTACTAGAGTTCTCCATCTACACTGTGAGAAATTTTCACTATCTCCTAGTCTCTCAGGCTTTACCGTAATCTACAGTCTGATCTAGAGATAACTAGGCCCTACTCCGAGACCCACTCTCTAGGATTTACAGCACATCCCATCCCCAGGCTACTAGGCACAATGAAGAGCGACCCACCTTTTGGATTTATTGTATTTCCTGTCATTCACTGACAAAGATTCCTAGGTCCACCGAGGCACACAATCCTGGATTTACCCCAACCCATAGCTTGGTTCATGGGTTACTAGGCCAATGGATTTACCGCGATCCACAGTCTAGTTCAAGGACCACTATGATATGTGTTTTCCATTTTAGATATCCACCTGACTCATCTTCAAATCCATCTGGCAACCTAGATTAACCAAAGTATAAGAACACATCTCATCAAGTATATCTAAAAATATAAAGGCTAGGCTAAAAACAATGTCAAACCTAGAAAAACCCATGCCATGATAGAAAAGAGCCACATGCAATACCATGCATACCAATTCTAGTAAGGAAATCACACATACAAATCAATACCTACAAATAATCTTGTTGTAGCTTCTTGATCCTTCTCTTCCTTGCTTACTCCTTCCTTCTTCTTCCTTATTTTAATTTCTTGATATAATGCCAAGAGTGAGAGAGAGAGAGAGAGAGAGAGAGAGAGAGAGAGAATAATGAGAGAGCTCCAAAAATGAACTGACAAAAGGTACCAACTAATACTCATAAGCCTTATTAGAGATGAGGCCTCTATTTTCTTCATTTTTTATTATTTTTCCTTCATTTTCCTTCTCACATGCAACCTATGATATTTCACCTCCATTTTCTCCTAATTTCCATTATTTTCATAAATAAATGTGCCAAAAATGCCATTTTTCCTTTCTAAATCCTTTTCCATTTCCTTTTCCAATTTCCTTAACCATAATAAACCAAATGAACACCCATTAGGATGTTTTTTCCCAACATTCAGCTTTGAATAAGTGTCCCATAAACCATGGTTATTATTTTTAAATTTTATTACATGGAATTTTCACGAGGGTTGTTACAGAACCCTCCCCCATGGGCGACACCTTCCTCGGTGTTCAATCACACACATACCTCAACAAAATTTCTAGAAAGAAAACATACTTATGATGGAGCTTTATAACTTAGCTCGATGAAATATTTACAATGATCAACCTGTTGAAAAGAAAACTAACATGACAACATAACAACATGATAACTATACTGAAATGACACCCATACCACTTATTGGAGATTTTTAACATAGTTCATGGTGGTATTTACATCCATATACATATGTACAGATACCCAAACATCACATCAAATCATATGTCAAAACATCACCAAAACATATGCCAAAAATATACCAACATCACACCAAAACTGCTTTGCTTCAACTGGAAAACAAGGAAGGATACACAACCCGCATTTGATCCGCCATCTCCCATGTAGTTTCAATCGGGCCCAAATTTCTTCCATTTCACTTTAAATTTCTCTAGTGCTTGTTTCTGGAGCACGAGCACCTTTTTCTGTAATATACACTGAGGCTCCGGATGTAATTCTCCATTTGGCTCCACCTGCAATACAAACCATTCAATCACATGATAAAAATATTTAACATACTTCTCAAGCAATGATATATGAAAAAAATCATGGAATTTCACTATGGAAGGAAGTTCAAGTCAATAGGCTAATGGTACGATCCTCTCAATAATCATGAAGGGTCCACAAAGCCTTGGTGCCAACTTAGCACATGATCCAATTTGCAAGGAGCTATTCTTAGGCTTGATACACAAGTACACCTGTTCCCCAACCTGAAACTCCTTAAACAAATTTTTTCGATGTGCATAGATCTTCTACCTATCTTGCATTGCTTTCAAGTACTTCTTAATCACCTACATTTCCTACTCCATCTCTGCCAACATGTCTGGTCCAATTAGTACTTTGTTAACCGGATCACTGCAACTAATGGGAGTGTTAAAACTCCACCCACAAATTTCCACAAATGGACTCATCCTCAATGATTCATGGTGCCCATTTTTGTAGGAGAACTCTACCAATTGATCAGGTGCTCAGTGTAAAAGCTCAAAAATTAAAGTGTTCAAAATCGAATGGAAACTGAGCGACAATGAAGAGCTCGTCGCCAAGAATCTGGCATAACTCGTTTCATCAAAAATGGAGTATGGATGAAGAAGATAGAGCCTGCTTTTCATTTTCCTAAACAACTAAAAAATTTGCAGAAGTGACAAGTTGGTGACATGGCAACCCAGTAATAAAATTTAAATATATTATGGGAATATTCTTCAGTTTCACCCAATGACATTGTGACAAGTGTCACTGCAAGATTTGTCGGTTTGAATTGGGAAAGTGATTTTTTTTTAATTTTCTCCTAAGGTTAATTTTGAATTTTTCATTATGGATGGGATAGTCCAACCAGAGGCTGACGCGTGGTACAGCCAGGGGCCGCCACGTTCCCCCTCTAGTGGACCCAGTTTTGGAGGAGTGGGAGAAATACTGTATATTTCCATGGTCTGAACATTATTTCAATGGTGGATTTTGGGATTATATTAAGGGTGGCAAAATTTTGTCTCAAAGTCTGAAATTTATTACAGTATCTAAAGTTTGAACTATATTGAAGGTTGGCATATGTTTACATACTCCAAGGTTAAATTTTATCATAGGTCAATTTCATACATATTATAACCAAAGTCTAAATTGTATTAAGGGTTTGCTAAAGTTCATATCATATATTGTGTGGCAAAAACTATTCAACGACGGAAGGGAGGAGGTCGGGGCTCAACCCCATGATCTCCCCCAAACGAGTGGAGCAGCTAACCAATAGCCCACAGCATTAGTACTTAATAGTCTATGCTTTCGACTTATATTTAATCTCATAAGTATTGACCAGCGGGGGTATGGAGGGGGCCAACTCCCTCCCCACATGACCTTCCATTTGACCAAAGGCATAGCACTGACATTTTAAGCGTAGTTTAAATGTTAATATGGGTTAATTAACCCATAATCAATGATCTAAGCGTTAATCCGTATTCTAATGCTAGATTAGTGATAAATGCGCTTAATGTGTGTAACTCAAACTTATCTGATAATTAATATCCACTTAGAATTAATTAATTTCAACTTAGTTTGGTGGTAAATTCCACTAAATTGCCAATTTCGACACTACACAAAATTTGGCGGCCTTAACTGGATTCATCTCCAGATTTAGTGGAGTATTCCTAGGCCAAACTGTTTTGGCCATATCTTTTGCAAAATTCGACCAAATTGAGAGTAGGAAGAGGCTATTCTGAATTATTTGGACATTCTAGACACATTAAAGAAGGTTTCATGAGTAGTAGGTGAACGTAAACAACATTTTTTCACATTTTATCTAATACAGAGGCCCAAGCCATGGAAGCTAGACCAAGGATATGTAGCCCAGGAAGGGTGAATTCCTTCATAAAAACAGTGTGTTAATGGATCAATTGTGATGGTTTGTTGTAATTTTTATTGCTATTGTTCATCACTTGTTTTTCATGGTTTATGCTCTTGAATTTAACTTAAAACTCAACCCATTTACCTGTTTGACACTCATAAACACCAAGGAAACCTATGCACATAAAGCATAAGATCAACAAAAAAAATATAAAGTTGAAGATGAAATTAGCACAAAAAAACTAAAATTCAAATTCAGATCAAGTTGGCGGAGCAAAGTTTGCAAATATTATTTTCTTGATAGTTTCTTTAGTTTTGTGCAAGTATGGTTTTAATGGTTGCAAATTTGTGATGCTTACAAGGTTAAATTTGCAGAGGGGTGAAGGTAAATTGTTGGTTGCAAGTACTGAGGTTAGGAACAGAAGAAGGAGAGCCATAAGGGCACCATCTCCACCCAAAATTTCACTCAAAACTGCACTTGAAGTAGCTTAAGTTTTATCTCAAGAAGCATAGATTGAGGAGGTACAAGTTGCACTAGAAGCTGAGATTGAAGAGGTACAACCTGCACCAAAAGTTGAGCTTGAATCCATAGCCATCATGTCGGGTTTTGGAGAGACTTGAGGTCTTTCAGAAGAGTAATCATATAGGAATGCTTTCTATGAATTGACTGAAAGGGTTAGGATCCTCTTTGAAGAGAGGGATGCTAGGATGGTTGGAGAGAATTCATATCTCCACATGGAGAGGGAAATTTAGAAGGAAAGAAGGATGAAGAGAAGGATTCAAAGGGCAGTGGAGGAAATCCTCCATCTCCAGAATCTTCCTCATCATCCTCATCATCACCATCAACATCATATTTCACTTCCACCACCAAAACCACACATACTCACTCAAATACCACAATAGGAAAAACTCCCTTACTCAAACTTGATGTCAAATTTGAGCTTCAAATGTATAATGGTGAGGTAAATGCAAAGATTCTGGATAATTGGATTCATCAATTGGAGGTGTATTATAGAATTCAGAACCTTCATGAAGATGACATAAAGATTCAATTGGCTTCCTTGGGGATGGAAGGACCTGCACTTATATGGTGGGAAGCAAGGACTCAAGAAGAGATTAAAAATCTATGTCTTGGTAAAGTTTTATTGCTACCATTAAAAAGAAATTTTGTCCTCTAGCTTACATGAAAAAGGCTATTATGGACTGGCAAAATTTTAGACAATTGAAAGGGAAAAGTGTGCAAGATTATACTCGTGAATTTAGGAGAAGGGCTCTAGTTTTTGGTATTAATTTGTATTCTCAAGAAACTTTGTTAAATTATATTGGGGGTTTTCACAGTTACCTTAGGCACACTATTCTCATGTTCAATCCCACAAACATAGATGAGGTTTGCGTTCAAGCCACACATTCAGAAGTAAGAGGGAAACAAAACATATATGAGAAAAGTGATAGCGAGGGTAAAGGAAAGGGAAAATTTTATGGAAGATGAAATAGAAATAGCTCTGTCAAAAGAGATAAAGAGAAACTCACATGTAAACGTTGTTTGAAGAATGGTCATGATGAGGACCATTGTTGGAAACTTCATCCAGAGTTGAAGCCAAACAAACTGAAAGCCAAAGAAAAGGAGAAAATTGTTGCTATCATTGAACATGACTTAGGTTCAGATTCAGGAGATGAAACAAAGATTACAACCATGGGTTTGAAAGGTTAAGAAAATAGAAAGCACTAGTTCTTCAAATTGTTCCAATGTCACTCAATATGAATATACAAGAATTGAAATTTTCCATATTAGATTCGTCTCTAAACATACCAAGATAGACACACTTTTTGATAGTGGGTCTCAAGCTAATTTGATTTCCAAAGACTTGGTTAAGCAGCTAAACCTTGAAACTGTTGGACATCCAAGAACTTATCCTTTAGGGTGGATATGCAAGAATGCAAACTTTTAGGTAACAAGGAAGTGCATACTAAGATTCACCATCAATTCAAACTTTCTTAATGAAGTTGAACTTGATGCGGTGTTGCTTGAGATATCAGGTATTTTTTTGGGAAGTCCTTATCTTTATGATAAGAAAGCAATATTTCATCGCCATGAGAATAAGTATCACTTGTTTAAATATGGTATTCAGTACATATTTAGAGCACATAAGAAGAATACAAGTTTTTATCTTATACATGTAGGAGAAATGAAGAGGATCATAGTGAATGCAAGTCAAAATTTGACATTGTTGATGATCAAACATAGAGATGTTTTCAATCAAACCTTTCAAAAATATACATCGAATGAACAAGTTTATTTCATTAAGTTTGCTTATGCTTGTAATGAGATGTTTCAAGACTCTAATAGGTTGCCTTTGAAAGGAGGTGAACAAGATGTAAAACATTTGTAGCAGTCAACATCAGTGTTGAGCAATGTTGGAAACAAGATGCTGGTGCAAGAGAGTGCAAAGGTCAAAGAGAAAGCGCCAAATAAATTTGACAAAGAAGGCATGGGTTCCATAAGTGCTTGTTTTTTTTTTCTAAAGGGTACATGGCAATGGTGAAGATACCTGGTCAAAAGTCTACGCAAGTACAAATCAAGATCAGTTAAGAATCACCATGATGACAGTGTGCAAGGTGAGACAGTTTTTAATTTTCCTTTGATTGATGACCAAAGTAGGAACAAGTTGGTTTCTGCAATAATAGCTTGTTTCTTTGCAAATTCATGGAAATTACAGCATGAAGGCACCAAAAAAAGAAAGAGAGGGTTGCAAGAGTCAAGGACAAAGTTAAGTTTTTTGTGAAAATCTCAACTTAATGAAAATGGAAAAATTTCAGTGGATATAGACTAAAAGGGTGAGGGAACAATACGCTCATCCACATGATCATTAATCAAAGATATTTTGAGGTCCAAAAGGCTTCTAGAGGGGAGAAATGATCAAGTGCTCAGTGTAAAAGCTAAAAAAGTAAAGTGATTGAAAACTAAGGGAAATTGAATGATAGTGAAGAGCTCATCGCCAGAAATCCGACGCAATTTGTTTCATTGAAAACATAGTCCGGATGAAGAAGATAGAGCCTATTGATCATTTTCCTAAACAATTAAAAAAATTGCAGAAGTGACAGGCTGGTGACATGGCAGCTCAGTCAACAAATTTTAATATATTCTGGGAATATTCTTCAGTTTCACCCAATGACACTGTGACAAGTGTCACTACAGGATTCGCCAGTTTGGATTGGGAAGGTGAAATTTTTTTAATTTACTCCTAATGTCGAATATGAATTTTTTTATTGATGGGACAGTCTAACCAGAGGCTGGCACATGGTGCATCCATGGGCCGCCACGTTCCCCCTCTGGTGGACCCAGGTTTTGAGGAGTGGTCGAAATACCATACAATTTCATGGTCCAAACATTATTGCAATGGTGGATTTCAAGATTATATTAAGGGTGGCATCATTTTATGTCAAAGTTCAAAATTTGTTACAGTATCCAAACTTGAACTATATTAAATGTTGGCATATGTTTACATACTCCAAGGTCATATTTTATCAAAGGTCGATTTCATACATATTATAACCAAATTTTGAATTGTATTAAAGGTTTTCCAATGGTCATATCATATATTGTGTGGCAAAAACTATTCAACAACAGAAGGGAGAAGGTCGGGGCTCGACCCCATGACCTCCCCCAAACGAGTGGAGTGGCTAACCAATAGCCCACATCATTAGTACTTAATATTCTATGCTTTCAACTTATATTTAATCTCCTATGTATTGACTAGCGGGGGTATGCCACATGACCTTCTATTCGACCAAAGGCAAAGATGCTGACAATTTAAGCATGGATTAATTGTTAAAATGGTTTTATTAACCCATAATCCATGATCTAAGCACTAATCATTATTCTAATGCTAAATTAGTGATAAATTCTCTTAATGTGCATAACTCAAACTTATCCAATAATTAATCTCCACTTAGCATTAATTAACTGCAGTTTAGTTTGGCAGTAAATTCGGCGGAACCGCCAATTTCAGCGTTGCCCAAAATTTGGCGGCCTTAACTGGAGTCATCTCCAGATTTAGTGGAGAATTCCTAGGCTAAACTGTTTTGGCCATATCTTTTGCAAAATTTGACCAAATTGAGAGCGGGAAGAGACTATTCAGAATGATTTGGACATTACGGACACATTGCAGTAGGTTTCAAGAGAATTAGGTGAATTTAAACAACATTTTTTTCACATTTGAGCTAATACAGAGGCCCAAGTCATGGAAGCTAGACCAAGGAGATGTATCCCAGGAGGGGTGAACTCCTTCATCAAAACATTGTGTTAATGGATCAATTGCGATGGTTTGATGTAATTGTTATTTTTTTTGTTCAAAATTTGTTTTTCATGTTTATGTTCTTGAATTTAACTTAAAACTCAACTCATTTACCTGTTTGACACTCATAAACACCAAGGAAACCTATGCACATAAAACATAAGATCAGAAAAATAATTACAAATATGAAGATGAAATTAGCACAACAAAACTAACATTCAAATTCAGATCACCAATGGAAGATAATCTTCCCACTTTCGCTATTGATGCATCACATACATCCTCAAGATATCCTCAAATATCATGCTGACCCTCTCTGTTTATCCATCTTCCTATGGATGATAAGCTATGTTGTATGGAAACTCAGTGACCAAACCTGCAAACAACTCCTTTCAAAACTTGGAACTGAAATTTGCATCCCTATGTGACACAATCTTCTTTGGAAAAATATGTAATCTGACCATATATTTGATGAACACCCATTTCACATTGCTAGCTGAGAATGTAGTCTTCACTGGAATGAAGTGTGCAAACTGTGTCAATCTGTCAACAACAACCATGATGGAATAATGCTGTCTAGATATCTTGGGAAAACCTGTAATGAAATCCATGGAAATAACCTCCCATTTCCACTCTGGAATCACAAGCAGTTGTAGTAGTCCACCTAGGTGCTTACACTCTTCCTTGACCTACTGAAAATATAAACACCTAGCCACAATCTCTACTATGTCTCTCTTCAAGTTCGACGAATAATATAACTTATTCACTACTTTCAGGGTCTTTTGATAGCCTCATTGAACTAAATATGATTTCACATGGAACTTTGTCAATATCACTTTGTTGAGCTCACTGCTATCTAGCACATATATCTTGTCTCTAAATTTGACCAAGGAATCTGTTGTGAGACGATAATCTACCTCATGTACTCTTGCACTTGTACCTATACATGTACCACTTCCTCTACCTTTACATGTACCAGTTCCTGTACCTATACTTGTACCACTACCTGTACTCTACTATAACCTGTTCACAATCTCCATATACCTGTCATCATGTTGACCTATCTGCAAAATCCTATCATGTAAATCTGTCTCATAGGATCCAATAACTACTATGTGATTTACCTTTACCTGCCTACTAAGAGCATCGGTGACCCTCTTCTCTTTACCTTTGATGTACCTAATTTTGAAGTCAAAATCATTGATCATGGCCAACCATCTCACTTGCCTAGCATTTAGATTCGACTGGTCAAATAGATACCTCAATCCGATGTGATCACTCATCAATACAAACTGTCTGACCAGAAGATAGGGCCTCCACATCTTCAATGCATTTATGATCGCTTCCAACTCCAGATTGCGAGTCAAATAGTTTTGATCATGCTCATTTATTTCCCATGACTCTTATCATACCATATATCCATCCTACATAAGGACTCCACCAAGTCCTATATTTCAAGCATATGTACATACTACAAACTCCTTGTCCGGATCTAGGATATTTAACATTGGAGCATGTGTCAACAACTGCTTAAAATTCTCAAAATTGGCCTCACACTCCTCTTTTCATTCAAAATCCTACCTTTTTTATGCAATGATGTAATAGGATAAGAAATCAGTGAGAAGTTCCCGATGAAGCTCTTGTAATAACCTGCCAATCCCATGATGTATCTCACCTCATCCACATTCCTAGGAGCTACCCACTCCATGATGGCCCTTATCTGTTTTGGATCTACTGTGACACCCTACTTGGAAACAACATGTCCCAAATAATGTACCTTTGTTTGAAAGAAGATGCATTTTCTAATCTTAACATAAAATTGATCTTCTCTTAGCAATATCAACAATGCTGCTAAATGTTCGGCATGCTCTTCCTCATTTTTAGAATGTACCAATATATTATCAATGAACACAATAATGAACTTATCCATATAAGGATGCAACACACTATTCATCAAGCACAAATGTAGCTTGAACATTAGTCAAAACAAAAGGAACTACAAAAAACTCATAATGCCCATATCTGGTCTAGAAGGTTGTCTTTTAGATGTCCTCCTCTTTGATGCGTACCTGATGGTATCTTGATCTCAAGTCGATCTTAGAGAACACTGCTACACAAAAAAATCACCAATCCTCGATAATGGGTACCTATTCTTGATGGTCAATTTTTTCAACTACCTATAATCAATGCATAGTCTAAGAGTTCCATCCTTATTCTTCACGAACAACACTAGTGTGCCCCAAGGCGATACACTTGGACTAATGTATCCCTTATCAAGCATATATTTTAGCCACAACTTTAAATCTAACAACTTAGGTGTGCTCATCCTGTAAGGTGTTTTTGGTGTTGTAGCTGCCCTGGGTACCAACTCAATAGAAATATCTACCTCCCTGTGAGGTGTAAACTTTAAAATATTTACAGGAAATACATCTTAAAACTATTGTAGAATTGGGTATTTTCTTAATACATATGCATCCTCAACATCCTTACCTTTGTCACTAGAAGTACATACTGTGAATAACACACAACATTTCCTGTGACTGCACTTGGCCTGCATAGTTGTCACCATCCTAAATGATTTGGCTTTCTTTTTTCCCTGTAAAACTCTTGGTTCCCCATTTTCATCCAAGCACTCAATGGATTTGTCATAAAAATTCACCTTGGTCCTATGAAGATATAACCAATCCCTACCCAATAGCATAATATATGATCCCAATGGAAATACATTCAAGTGCCCTGTTGTAGGCATACCATTTAACTCAAATGCACAAGCTCTTACCCAATGGTGAACTCTTTTCTTCTTACATGTAGGCAACTGCACTAACCAATATTTTGCATGCATTTCCTTACTCAAACCACACTTATTCACCAAGTTATGACTAACATATATATAATTAGATCGAGGGTCAATCAAAATAGAAATAACTTGATCATAAATCTTACCGTCCATCTCAATGATAGATGTTTGGTGTTATGCCTTCCAATTTTCCACAGTTGCATAAATACGAGGAACGCTCTACCCAACATCCCCAATAGTATGTGCCTCCTGTGCATTGTACATCTTAGGCTTGTCACCTTTATTCTACAGGCAATCTCTCGCAAGGTGCTCCTCACCGCATGTCCAACACTCCAACCGTTCAATACTATTACATCTATGTTACTGCTATGATCCATGTACCTATGTAGTTGCATTGAACTTCTTTTGAGGTGCCACATTTAATTTCTCCTATGCATTTTGAGTCCTTTCTCTCTTAGGTTTCCATTTAAATTTACCTTTTTCCTTCACCTTCCATCCTTTCTACGATTCATTCTTATGATTTAATTATTCATAGCAATGCTTCAATTTCCCAATAACTTCCTCAAGTGATTGAGGCTCATCATACTCAATCCAATCTCTAAATGCTAATGGAAAACCATTGACAAATTGTTGAACTTTAGGCTTCTCATATTTAATATATGGTACATACCTAAATAGCTCTAGGAAGTTGGTTGTAACCCCTCATTTTTTATCGATCCCATCTTTAGCTCATAGAATTATTTGGCCTTACTTTCGTAGTCCCTTTTTGACATGTATTTATTCCTGAAAAGCCTCTTAAGCTCGTGCCAACTCAAGTACTTTGTACTGATATCTTTGACCGGCTTCAAATCTTCCCACCAAATACTTGCTTTACCTTTCAGGCTAAAGATAAAAATTTTGGCCTTCATATTATCAATGTACTCATGCAACTCAAAGAATTTTTTCATCTCAAGCATCCAAGCGTATGCATATTCTAGTTTCTTCAAGTCCCCATCAAAATTAGGTGGATTTTATTTCTTAAATTCATTAGGAAAGTATCCCTTATCACTCCTCCTGTAAGGAACATAACGATGATGATCATGATTTCTATAAAAAAAAAGAACTAGAATAGTACCTGTACTCATCATCCCTCCTATACAGAGTGTCCAAAAACTTTCCATCCCTACAATATGCCCCATTATTTCTTTCCTCTTGTCCATGGCTGATTCGAAGTGGCCCTTGCCACTATAATTCTGAAAAGCTCTAAAGAATTATTGCATTAACCTCTACTTTTTTTTATCTTGTGCCTCTATGATCATGTCATTGTCTGCCTTACAACTCATTTATTCCTTCATGCTTCTCAATGTATTTTCAAAATCATAAGAGTGCCCACCAGGCTGCTCATATGACTCATAGGGAGATTCTTTATAGTCTACCATCTTGCTATTCATTTTTATCTTTCTCCGACAAGGCATAATATGTCAGCTAAACTAAATCATAATAAACCAGCGTACCTTAGTATAATTTGGGGAGGATAACTCATCTGAAATATCATTCAAATTAGTTTGATACATGTATAAACATAATCATAACAACATACAAAAATATAAAAAATAAGTGTGCTAACACATAACATCATTCTAGCTAGAGTTTAGACATCACCACATGACCATATCACTACACATACTATGATCTCATGCATGACAACATCAATCATACCAATGTACATGGACAATACACAATAATAAACATAGACGATACACGAGCATAACACAGACAACACACAAGCATAAACACATATAATCAAGAATAAACAAACAATACTTGTAACAACAGTTAGCAACATGTAGCCAATCATACAAGAATGATACATGTAGCACATATAAAAACATGTTACCGAACATACACTCATGATGACACACTTCCCAAAAACAACATCCTCTTTCACATTTTCAAACAACATGAATGCATGACCAACACACGCCCATCCATTCCAAGGGCCGAACCATACTCCGATACTACTCTATAACACCCTCCTCCCATATCTACCCAAGTAACCGACCAACTGGGGTAAACATGTGGCGAGAGGCTACTATGATCATATTCAACCTCCTAGATGACCTTAAGGAAGTGGAGCCGACAGAAACATACCAATCAAACTTTCCACATTAGCAGCAAAACTCCAAGGACACATCCCCACCACTTAGGTAACTATCCCTTGGGTCCCACTGTGTTTTTAACCTACTTTACCCTCGGACACATGCACAAGCCTGCATGCCTGCATTTGGGAGGATCTTGACGCATGCACAATTCTACATGCATACATCCAGGGACTAAACTACCCAGACTTGTGCCTGCGTCCGTGATATTTAAGGCAATTTTTCATGCCTAGAGTCCAAGCCACTACCCAGAACTCAATGATAGGTTTAGGAATGAAATAACACAGTGAAAAAATGACATATTTGTAAAAACTAAGAAATGACTTGGACTAGACCCCTAATATCCATTATGGGAATTTCGTCAATCATATCACAAATATGTAATAGATAGGTGTAAACAATATATATGAACATAGGGGTTTTATACTTATATGAGAATCGCCAAGAAGCATTTTTACCTTACATCATTAGCTACAATATCATCTATTAGGTCCTAGATACATTGTTTACTCATTTACAAATAAAAACATAAGGAGATCCATACATCATAACTATCATAATACATGCTCATAACCAACATCATAACAACAGAAATTTCACGGATACATCAGCCATATAATCCACATATAAACCAATGCATTTACACATAAAAATACAAGGAAATGAATTTCTCATTAATTATTGTAGAAGCCAACCGGGGATGGGACTACCACGTTCCACCTGACCATAGATTGGATGAGCCAAATCTCTCTTCAACCAATCACCCCCGTGCCATATTCAAAGCATGAAGGTGGGAATCATAACCAAAGAAAAAGATCAAAACAAGCATGGATGCTACTGGAGTTCTCCACCTACACTATGAGGAATTTTCACTGCCTCCTAGTCTCTCAGACTTTACCATGTTGAAAAGTGTAACTAGGTTCAGTATTCATAATGACTAGTAATTATGAATTTATGTAATTAAGAAGACAAAGAAAATAAAATGTATTTTGTAATTCTTTCCTCATGGGTTTCATGAGCAAGGAGTTTTTATTATAGGTCAAAGTCTTCTTCTTGATTTCTTTAGGAGTTGATTGTCTTGTCATAAATATAATTTAGAGTCATGTACATGAAGTGATGTTACACTTGTAAAAGACAAATTATTGATCTAAAAGACCTTTTCACTAAGCTCCAAGAAGTCAGCTCAAAGTGTGTTGAAGATCCACCCTTAACAAGTCAACTTAGCTACAAATGGACATATCAACCTAAATATGGGAGAAAAATCCCTATATCTAGAGGGACTGTGGGCTATTTTATAGACAAGTCATTTGGATCGCATGTCTGCATTCTAGTGCGAGAAAGGGAGAAGATAATATTAGTAAGGATAAATTTGTGTTTGCGCTAAGAAAAGGAAGTATCTTCTCTGAAAAATATCTCGCATATATGAGGTTTCCTCATCTGAGAAAAGGTCTGTATTTTGATGCATAGAAGAAGACAATTCAACAAGGGATAAGGTCTACTTGTTTGGTAGTACAACGAAGAATAAATACTCTTTGTTTCCAAGTGTAGTAACCTCATTGAAAGTCTATATCATATATCCGAACTACAGTAATAAGAAGTAGCATTCATATAGTGCGAAGAAGAGGAGGGAATGCTACTTTATAGTGCGTGAGAGGACTACTATCAGTGCATGGAAAAGGATGTAAATTTTAGTTCTTGGGTCATCCTATTTGGAAATGAACCAAGGATATATATATATATATATATATATATGTATTAGCAAAGAGGAGAAAAGACTAGGGACCGAGTCTTCATAGTGTTGGTGCAAAAAAGAAGATCAACATAAGGAGCCAAGAAAGAGTAGTGAAAAGGTCTTCGAGGTATACTGGTGTTAAGGGCCTGTGTCATAGTCATGATACTTGTAAATGGAATATCTATAAGAAGAATTTTTTTTGGTTTTCCTCTCTAAGAGGGAGAGGTTTTGGCCCTGGCTTGAAAATCCTAAAATGTGTGTCTCTTGTGTTTAGAGAATTGACTTGATGAAAGACATAATAAGTTAACTAAGATAATATCTAAGTAAAGAAGCACAACAAGTATACCTCAAGAAGTTATAAATCAAGAGAATTAAATTAAACTACTCCCTATCAAATTCTCAACATGGTATGAGAGCTAAGGTGTTGAAGACAAGAAAGGGCTATTTGGAAAGAATACACTCAAGTATCAAGAGATCAAGAATCAGTTTTCTATATATAAAAAGTGATAGATCCACATTGAAGAGGCAATCTTCATTTCTAAAGAGTCTTTTTTTGGAAATCCATCTCAAGAAGATCAAGTACCTATACATTAATAAGGACACCGTGTAGAAGCCATCACCATCAACAACTATATGGTGTTGAAGTCAACTCAACATTGTTGGAGATGTCATCAATCCACCTTGCTGAAGTCATCATCCTTGATCATCATCATCATCAAGGATCCATGGTGATCTACCACTTTACACAACTCTTGAAAAACCAAATCTAAGAGGGATATTTATCTACATCATCATCAACAATGAAGCTGATAGAAGAAGAAAATAATTTAGTGAAGTAAATATATTTATGACTTCATATGAATCTATCAAAATTATTTTTGAAAATAAAGCAAAAAACTGGTTAGGGTTTCAAACTTTCTTGCATGGAAGTAAAAGGACAACGAATTCATGCCAAATACATGAAGGGAGACATAAGAGTCCAAAGTACTATTATAGAATCCATAAATGACTGTCTCATTCCCTATGCATCAAAATATAATATTCAAAAGATATACATGAAAAATAGGTGGAGCATTTATCCATAAGTACCGCAAGGGAAGTCATATCTCTAAGAAAAGAACTATTCATGTTGGATATGTCTATAGAGGAGGAAATAAATTCATTTTTATTTCCAAAATATAAGATCAATTGCAGGAATTGGGAGAGGAAATGTCTGATAGAGAAATAACTACAGTGGTGTTGAATGCTCTACCATAGGGATGGGAAAACTTCAGTTCAAGAATTTATGGAAAGAAAGAAGCAACAAGATTCCAGAATCTATAAAAGAGACAAGGTAGAATTAAAAGAGACAAGGTTAAAATCTAAAGTGGATATAGGATCAAATAAAGAGAATCAAGCATATGATGCCATATTAAGGAGAAAGGGAAGATTCGGTAAGTTTGGTCCTCAAGAAGAAAAGATGAAACATGGATAAGATACAATATTATGGGTGTAATGAAATATTGTCCCAAAATGTAATGAGGATAAGAGGAAAAAGGAAGAATCCCATAACATTAGAAAAATGGATGAACCAGACTCAAAGAAGCCTAAGAAAGAAGTTAAATATCTCTATTATAATTAATATCATCTTCCTCTTTAAGAGGTATCTATTAGGTTTTTAGGAAGCATGGTATATTAGATAAATGCATCACTCCATGATTGACATCATGATGGAAGCATTGAAGAAGGAGCACTTGTTGTAGGAGGATGTCTGTAAAACATATGTGACATCTATGATATAAGAGGCTCCTAGGAACCTCACTTAAAAAAACAACATTTATAGAAAGTGTTATCACTCTGCCATATCTCTAAGGCTAAATAAGAAATCCAAACAGAGGTAACCACAGACCAATATTTTTGGCTTGGTAGCTAGCCCTACCAAACTAAAGAGGGCTCTCTCCACAAATTCACATCCAAGAGGGCTGGATGAATTAGGGTTTTAGGCTAGGTATGAGTACAGGGGTTTGATTTGTTTGAATTGGGTTGTTGGATGAGGATTAGGTCAAAGAGGCTACATCATGGAAAATAGGATTAGGGTTGCAAATATTCAATGGGGAAAGGTAGGTAGAAAGCTTAACACTTTAGGTTTTCTTGAGTGGGATGGATCAGATAGGAGAGGAGCTAGAAAGAGAAAGGCTAAGCATGAATTATTTCTAAACTAAAGAAGATGGAAAAACTATGAAGGTTTTTTCCAAAACAAAACATGAGAGATGTATTATGTTTATCAACTTAAAAACCATAATATAATAGAAATGAAATGGATCATGAAACAAAACATTCATACATAATGATACATAAGAAGAAAAATGCTAAATTCTCATACCACAGGTATCCCAAAGAAATAGTTGCAACCTTTTTAATAATTTCCTACCAAAATGATTACACTAGAGTCCTTGATCAATGCATCAACATCCAACAATATCTAACCTCTGAAAATGAGTCAAAAAGTACAAGATATACACCTCAAACAACCTATCCCAACCTCAGGGGTTGAATCCATGAGAGGAGGAGCAGTTCCACCAAAAACTGAGCTTAATACCTAGAGTGTAGGGAGGTCAAACTGACTCATCCCTCACTTAAGTGAACTGATTCATTACACCTCATGAAGACTTTTTACCTAATGTATTTACCCTAGGTAACTAATAAAAATGATAATTACATTTACTTCCATCAATTACATAAGTAAAAACATGATTTCTCAAGGTGAAAATCTAAATTGTAGAGAAAACTTAAAAAAATCAGACACTGGTCAGGTCCGCAATGCCAGTGTCAGGTCTGCAACATCAATGTTAGGTGCGTAGCACTAGTGTCAGGTGTGCAATTCCATCTTCAAGAAAAGTTTTGAGGGGGTTCCCGATGTCCAAATTGAGCTCAGGATAGCACATTGGAAAGCTTATCCAGTCTACTTTCCAAATTTTTTCTTGGTTTATAGAGTTGACTTGATTTGACCTCCCAAAAGTGATTCTCCCAAGACTTCTCTATGTGCAGCACCAAGGTGAAAAAAGAGGCAAAACTGTGATTTTTTGAAGGTTTTTTTACCTTTTCACCTGCCAGTTTGACCAAAAAAGGCTAGAAAAGTGGTTTTATTTCATTTTTTTCTCTATTTTGAATCCAATTGTGGTCTTATTTTGACCAAAATATGCCTCAAACAGGGGCACAACATGCACCTGACAGTCCAACTATCACATGATTGTCCAGGAATGCACAAAAACTTCAAAAATTTGCAAAAACGTATCAAAAATTTCCAAAATTTGTTGAATAGTGGCTAATGATGAGGATTAGGCATGGAGTGAGGCTTCAGCAAGGATATCAAGCCTTCTTTTCTCTTCTTGCATGGTCAATGTTTCAATTTTGCATTGGCTTGTTTAAGTTTTTACCTTGAAATTTTCTTTATCTTGGCATAGTGCTTTGCCATCCTTCTCTGAATATCATTGTCCTTGTTTGCTTTCTCTGAGAGCTTATCAAGATGTTGGTTAGCCCTATCAAGCCATTACTCCCAGTTCTCATTGATTACCACTATAAATTGTTCATTAAGAGTGACCTCATCTGCTAGTTCTCTTTCTTTCTACCTTTCTAGTTCTAGGGCTCTCTTAAAACCTATAGTTTTTGGCCTTCTTCTTGGCACTTTTTCTTCTAGTTAAACTAGCACGCCATATTTTTTCTAGTGTCTATTCAAGCAAGACTTTCGATTTTTCTACCTCTCTTTGAGCTTCGATGAATTTCACTTCATCAACGAAGTGTTTGGTATTTATCTATTCGTTCTCCCGCTCAAGAAAGGTAATGACAAATTTAGATCTATCAATATTAGTTTGTAGCTCTTTAATCTTGGCCTCTTTTTCCTTGTTGACTATGCTAATGATATTAGTATCATCTTATTGATTCAAGTCAACAAGGTCAAACTCCATTTCTGTTTCATGAAGATTTCCCTCCTCATGCCTAATCTCTTCCTGAGTATCTACCTCTGTCATATTTTGCTTTCCTTTGTATACCTGCTTTGATGATGAAGAAAGCAAGGGCCCTTCCATAATCTATGGAGCAAACACTTTCATATGAACTCTCTGCTATTTTTTTTCCAATGTCTCTATCTGAACCACTTTGGTCTTTTGAAGCTCACTGATATTAACTATTCTAGATGACCCAATATGAGTGTGAAATGGTGATGATGGTGGTGAAATGGATAAGTAATTTGAGCTAATGAAGAAGTAGGTATTGTGGGTTGAGATGGAGGAATGGATGTGGAAGGATGAGATGGTGGAGGCACAGTTTGAGCATGTTGAATTGGTGGAGGAGTAAAGATGTCATTATCTATGAAAGTGTCCCATGAGATGTTTAATTGATCGAGGTGATGGAGGAAAATGATCTTGATGAGAGAGTGGTGAAAAATAGTTCTCATTTTGTCGTCATAATATCTCTTTTGAACAATGTATGCCATTTTTTCAATGTCCCTGAAGAGAAAATAAGATATGTTGAGCATTTTGACCCTTGTGAAGTGCATTAATAAACTGATATGGTAGGTGTAGAGTCTAGGGAACCTTCCTTCACAAGAAAAGTACCTCATGATGATTTTCATCATGGGGGCATACCTATCCAGGGGGTAAGAGAAAGGAAATAACCTTTTTTCCTTCATTCTTGTACCTTGGATTGATATATGGGTCATAGTAATGATTCTCCGAATCTTTTTCCTTGTACCACTTTTCACCAACATTTGGAATTCTGGTGGTATCTTCTATGATGGTTGTGGATACTATGAAAGTGACAACAACAAGGGTTACCTGGTTATCATGAATATTAGAGATGAAAAGCCTGCTCAAAATAGGGTGATGCTGGACATTTTGTATTTTTTCACAAAATTCAAAGCATCCTACATGCTTGAAAAATGTCATAGTCATGGGAGAGGCTATGAGTTCTCTGGTGTTTGTAGGTTAAATTATGAGGATCTTCCCTCCTTTGTGTGGCCTCCTCTCTTCCCTTTCTTCTTCCTCACTGAATTATCTATTTTCTTCTTCAATAGTGTCCTGGCTAGAAACCCTAGGGATATAATTGGGAGTGAAATGTAGGTTTAGGGAGTGGGGAATGGGATGGAAAAAATTAGGGAGATGGGGGAAAGGATTATTAAATTGAGGGAGGTGACAGGGAATAGAAATGTTGTGGGATTTGGGAATAGGAATTTTATTACGAGTATGGGGATTTGGGAGCCTAGGAATTTGAAACACCAAGGTCTTAGGGTTTAGGGGATAGATGGATTTGGGATAGGAATTTAAAGGTATAGGGGTAGGGATATTATTTATTGTGATGTGGGAAGGGTAAAAGGGTCTTCGGGGATCAAATTTGGGATTAGGAAGTGAAACTAGGGTTTCTATCTTGAAAAAAACTAGAGATTTCTCATGAAAATCTTGACACCATGAAATTTTCAATTAATAAATGCAAGGAGGGCATAATGATGTCTTAATTACTTTCTAGAACTTGGAGAAACCCTTTTCTGAATGTTTGGAGGACCTGCACAAAGTTTTGAAGATTGCAAGTGAAATTGGGCTAGTGTGCAACGCCTCTGCTCTATGCACAACGCCTGTCCCAAGTGAGCAATGCCTCTGCTCTATGCACAATTCCTCCCAAAAATTTAACCTTTCACCTTTTAATTTTGATTTTTTGAGCTATGTGAGTGATGGCTTGATGGCATAGAGAGAAAATGAATGTCTTTTGATCTTTGAATGGGCTTTATGCTTGATGGATTGGATGTTTTGAGCTTTGGGACCCAATTTTCCTTCTTGATTTCACTTTAAACCTTTGAAAATATACCTTTCATTTTGATTTATTTCCTTTGACAATTGATCATTTTTATGGACTAAGAACTCTTTGCACTTTGATATTTTCTTTGTTGGCATGTGGAATTCTGAGTTGGCAGATTGGGAACCTTGTACCTATTACATATTACATGACATAAATTACAAAATAAAAATAAACATTACATATTTTTGGAATAAAAATTACATTCTATGATGAAAATTGCAACTTTGGAATTAGAATTACATCTTTGCAAATCATCTTTACATGGTAAAGAGATATTATTTTTTTCACTCTCTTTCTTTTCTGACTTTATGCAATGGAAATCGTGTGTTTATTGGACCTTGGAAAAAACCCTAGAAACCTAATGAAACCTTGCAAAAACCTTAAAGACCTAATGAGACTCTGAAAGAGTGGTTTTCATGATGAAATTAGCTTTATGGGTCATGTACAGTCAACACGGTATGAAATATGCCATTAAGTAATAAAATTTGAGGAAGAGTGATGTTTTTGGAATAGGGCTACCATCAATGACTAATTTTTTGCATGACCTAGTGGAATGATAAAAAAATTCTAAGTGGGAATCCTAAAATGATAAGAAAAGAGGATTTTGATCACTGATGGAAGGATGCAAATACTGACACTAACATAAAGCAGTCATCAAGATAAATGTGATCATTCAATAATCAATAAGTAAACATATGCTAACATTTTATAATGGAATCCGCTTTGGACTCACTGGTTATAAAGAAAGCAAAATGTTTCCTTAAAAAATTCTAAATTGCAGAATTCCATGATTAGAAATTATGGCATATTAATGAAGTAGGTCAAGGGAATAAAACTCTTCACTCCAAGGAAATATTTTGCAGGATGAATCAAATAAAATAAATAAGGTACACATATATTTATGTTGACATTGGATGCTATGTAGACAGATCATATGGTTGCATGTAGAATAAGTATGATCAAAGAAAGCAGGAAATCTTCTAATACACAGGTTGTCAATAGACATGTTCCACACCAGATGAAATCAACATAATATGTCCTCATATGGAATATGAGGTGATTATATACTATCAAGGAGTTTCACCTTGGAAGTTCCTAGGAATGAAATAAAATTGTGTGGAAGAGAAAGAAAGAGATCGCGAAAAAGTGAAATCATGAAAAGAGGAAGTCAATCCAAGGAAGACAAGAAGACTTGACTAGAAAATCTCCCGGGAAGATATGTAGACTCTGATAGAAGTATGGAAAGGATAGAGACCCTTGAAAATGCATATCTTTAGGAGATGTGTCAATTTGTAAAGAAAGGATGTTGATTCCTACAAGAATATGTCCTGGTGAAAGATCATCACTAAGGTAACTTTTTATTTAAAGTATTCATATTTATAATTGAATAACATCTGATGAGCTTATGCAGAGATGCCAAATGGAAGTAGATGACTTCCAAAAATTGATAATCATATGGCAGGATGAAATAACCTTGGAAGATATATGGTTCAAAAGAAAGAAACATAACATGAAGCTAGACCAGATGAGAATATTTATGGATCACTTTATGATAGAAGACATGGCTCTTAGATGAAAGTGATGGATGATCTGTGCCCTAAAAAGAGATCCAAAAACTAAAGGAGGAGTAATTCATGAGAAACTGGATGTTTTTCATCATTGTTGTTGTAGGTACCTGGTTAAGAGGGATTGACAATTGTGTTTTTCTATCTCATGTGTCATGCACTAGACTAGGACTAACAATTGTAAGTCTTAACGAATGCCATGAAAATTAATGTAGACACATGATGAATGGATTCTCCATAGTTTATAGGGAGAGAGAGACACATCATTTTGAAAGTTAGAATGTGGGATTGGGTAATTAGCTGGCATCTGATACTCTATGATATGTATTAAGGCATCCATGAAAAAGTAGTCGTGAAAGGATGAATATTCTTTGGGAATTAAGAATTGTCATATGAGGTCATACTCGGTGAACACCCAGGTGGAGTATGTACCTTGGAGACACTGATGATGGTGTCTATATTCATTGGTCCCACCAGCATTGCAGCTCAAGATATCATGAAGAGATGGAGCTGTTAGTCAAGGCCTTGCTATGTGAAAATGCTAGATAATATGATGCTATAGCAAATGGATTACCAATCAAATTATCCTTATGAGATTCTTCAGATTGAAATTGATCATGTACCATTATGAATACATCCCTAGTTAAGAGGGAGTGTTGAAAAGTGTAACTAGGTTGGGTCTTCATAATGACTAGTAATTATGAATTTATGTAATGAAGAAGACAAAGACAATAAATTTTATTTTGTAATGCTTGCCTCATGGGTTTCATGAAAAAGGAGTTTTTATTATAAATCAAAGACTTCTTCGTGATGTCTTTAGGAGTTTTTCATCTTGTCATAAATATAATTTAGAGTCTAGTACATGAAGTGATGTTACACTTGTAATAGACAAATTGTTGATGTAAAAGTACACTCCAAGACCTTGTCACTAAGATCCAAGAAGTCGGCTCAAAGTGGGTTGAAGATCCACCTTAACAAGTTAGTATACCTAAATATGGGCACGTCGGCCTAAATATGGGATAACAATTTCTATATATAGAGGGACTACGACCTAGTTTAGAGACAAGTCATTCAGATCACATGTCAGCATTCTAGTGCAAGAAAGGGAGAAGATAATATCAGTAAGGATAAATTTTTTTTTGCGCAAAGAAAAGGAAGTATGATCTCTGAAAGAGGTCTCGTATATCTGAGGTTTCCTCAGTCAAGAAAAGGTATGTATTTTGGTGCATAGAAGAAGGCAGTTCAGTGATGGAGAAGGTCTACTTGTTTGGAAGTAAAACGAAGAATAAAGATTCTCCGTTTACGGGTCTAGTAACCTCATTCAAAGTCTATATCATATATTCGAACTACAATAAGAAGAAGTAGAATTCATAGAGTCTGAAGAAGAGGAGGGAATGCTTCTATACAATGCATGAGAAGAATACTATCAGTGCATGGAAAAGGATGTAAATATTTGGTCTTGGGTCATCATGTTTGGAAAGGAACCAAGGATATATATGTATATAGCAAAGAGGATAAAATCCTAGGGACAAAGTCTCCCTAGTTTTGGTGCATAATGGTATAGAAAATAAGATCAACATAAGGAGCCAAGAAAGAGCAGTGACAAGGTCTTGGAGGCATACTGGTTTTAAGGGTTTTTGTCATGGTCATGATACTTGTTAATGGAATATTTATACGAAGATATTTTTTTTGTTTTCCTCTCCAAGAGGGAGAGGTTTTGGCCCTGGCTTGAAAAGTGTAACCTTTGTGTTTCTTGTGTTTTGATAATTGACTTGATGAAATACATAATAAGTTAACTAAGATAATATCTAAGTAAAGAAACACAACAAGTATACCACAAGAAATTATCAAGCAAGAGAATTGAATTAAATTATGCCCCGTCAAATTCTCAACATACCATAATCCACAATCTGATCCAGGGATCACTAGGCCCTACACCGAGACCCACTCTCTGGAATTTACCATATATCCAATCCCGAGACTTCTAGGCCCAATAGAGAGAAATCCACATCTTGTACTTATTGTATATCCTGCCATTCATAGACAAGGATTCTTAGTCCCACCAAGGCATACAATCCTAGATTACTATGCCAGTGGCTTTAATGTGATCCACATTTAAGTTTAGGGACCACTAGGCCATGTGTTTTTCATTTCAGAGATCCACCTCAGTCAAATTCAAATGCATCTGAAAACCCAACTCAACCAAAGTATGAGAACCCATCTCATCAAGGCTATCCAGAAATGGAAAGGTTAGGGTGAAAACATTGTCACACCTGGAAAAACCCATGCCATGAAAGAAAATACTCACATGAAATACCATGCATGCTAAATTGAGCAAGGAAATGACACATGGAAATCAATACCTGCAAAGAATCTCGTTGTAGTTTCTTGATCCTACCCTTCCTTCCTTGCTCCTTCCTTATTCTGCCTTCTTTTCCTTTCATGATCCAATGCCAAAGTGATCCAAGAAACTCTAAGTGTCCAATAGTGAGATAGAGAGAGACTAATGAGATAGATCCAAAACTGAACTGACAAACTTGTACCAATTGATCCTCAGAAGCCTTCTTATTGATGAGACCTCTATTTCTTCATTTTCCATTATTTTTCCTTCGTTTTCCTCCTCACATGAAACCTATGACCTTTCACATCCCCTTTCTCCTAATTTCCATTACTTTCGTAAATAAATGTGCCAAAAATTCCATTTTTCCTTTCCAATGCCTTAGCCATTACCTTTACCAATTTCCTTAGCCATAATAAACCAAATGAACACCTAGTAGGATGTTTTTTTCCCAACAGCCAGCTTGGAATAAGTGTCCCATCAACCGTGGTTATTATTTTTAACTTTTATTACATGGAATTTTCACTAGGGCTATTACAAACCCCATCTTCACTTTGATAGTTTCATATCTCTCAATTACAATGCTCTCTCAATAATACATAGCCACAATACAATCCTCTCATAAAAAGAGGGTTTCCTTTTACAGAAAAAACCCATAACCTATCACTACCCAAGATTGCCGGAAAATCCAATAGGGACGCAACGTTCAGCAAGTCTCTGACTGTTGGCGCATCAACAAAATCCTACAAAAAATCAAGCACAATATTGAAAATTCCAAAGGCATATCCTTCACGTTGATTAGGAGAAAGGCCAACAAGCTGGCGAAATTCCTGGAAAACACCGACGTCAGAGATTCCAACAGACTCACCTCAACTGATTAGGATTCCATAATGGCGCCAACTGTCAAAATAGAATGTCTCTACATCAGTGTTCTATATTTACAGTAGGCTGATCCAACCTCTTCCTCAATCCCCCCTCCAAATCAATTATGTCATCATGAACACCCCACTAGCCTTCCTTCTCGCGATTGATCACTCAGGCGATTCTTCGATGATCTACTCTCAGAAGTACGCTCCCACTCCAAGCATTAATTCCTCGCATGATTCAGATAGCCCATTGGGCATGCCTCCTAGTGGCTTACCCGGGCTTTCACACCCCTCGCCCACTTATTTAATCTCCTTACACACCTCACCATGTCCATTTGGACCTGGAACCTCGCGGCTACTCGACCTCCCCTAAAGCTGTCTCAAATCATCTGCCCCCCTCATCTCTATGTCTCACCCTCCATTCTTCATCCTCGCCCCGCCTCCACGGCCCCTGGTCATTCTCACCTGCCTCCCCCTAATCATCAAGGCCACTGCGCCTTCTGGACTAACTCTTCTCACCCTCTCGTTACTCAGGCTGAGACCACGGCCATAAATTCAGCTAGCACTTATGTGGAAAATACCGACCCTGTCATGCAGAGGTGTATAGCTGACATAGAATCCGCCGCCCAGATCTGACGTAGAGAAACGCCTTCGGAGGCGGTCGATGCTTCTCTCAGTTGGATCCCGGATCTTGGGCTAACCAGGTCACAAGAGAACTTGTACAATAGTACCATTGATCTGCATTGGCATACCAAGACACTTTTGGCCATTGCCCTTCAAGAGCAGAAGGACAACAACAAAGAGCTTGAGCAGAAAATTGATTCCATGACAGAGAAATTTGCCGCGTACGTGAAGGAAGTGCACCACATGCGCTTCATTGACCATAGCTCCCCTCAATACGCCATTCTGAAAAGAAGCTCTGTGGCGTGCCTCCATCAGAGCCCCAAGGTTGAAGAATATGCTCAATGCCCCTCCAAGCCCGACTGCTAGGAAGCTGGTCCCTCCACGCAACGTCGTCAGACCTTCTGCTCGGATGAAGGGACACCAGAAAAAAACTATCAGTGTCGATGACTATATGAATGACGAAGCGGATGTGTAGCAATCCCTGGGCCTCTAGTTCTTCTATTTTAGGTTTGGCCTCTTTTTTTTTCTCTGTTGTTCTCCTTGTGTTCGAGGCCCAATGGCCTTTTCTCTAGAGCAGCAATGTATCTCTCAGTTTCTCTGTTATTCTCCTAGTTTTGTCAGCAACATTCTCCCCTCTGTGCCTCTCCCTGTATTCTCCTTCCCAGAGGGCGAGACTTATTTGCGTCAGAGGACTTTTCCTCAGCTTCTTCTAGACTCTAAGAATATTCGCCTCTTGAGGCCATGATGTAATCTATGTTTCTTTTATGAATGTGAATATACCCACTTAATTTACAAAAAACAAAAAGCCATAACATAAATTTTATCATTAGATATGTGACCTAATGATGAATAGTCTATATTGATTGTAAAATTACAATATTTTACATGTGAAATTCTCCAAAAAATTCTCTTCAGGGAAATTTTCCCCAAACCTTTGCTAGGGGGGGCCCTAGGAGGTAATAATGGGTGGGGTTCGAGGGTGCCCCCTAAAAGTCCCATCGGGAACTAAGATCCAATTGAAACTATAAAAAATATCTCTAAACAAGGATGATAATCAAGCTTCATAACCAACACTCCATATTCGCTAGCGCCCTTGAGCCCACACAGGAACCCCCCCGGCCCCCCTCCAACCATCAATTGGGCGAGTCTCCCTAATCCCATTCATTTGGCAGCCAACCCATGAACACCTACCGAGATGTGACTAAGTATTATTGTAAATTATACAACAAATATGAAACAAATATTTTATTGTCATCCTATAATGGAGCACTAGAGGGAAGGGGGATAGCTTGAGGGATTGTTTAACAGATAAGGGGATCCCACTGTTCTGCAAGTTGAGGGGAAAGAGAGGTTGGTTGAGTGGATTTTTATATTGAGAATGGTTAGAAGTGTAAATTCCATAACTATGATATCCATGAACTGGTCTGAGTGAGAAGAACTAGTGGCATAGTTAGTGAATTCAATATTGTTTTTTTTTTCCTAGCACAAGAGTGGCATCTACATGAGTTGGTACTTATGGTTGGGAGGAAAAATGCTCTGTTGGAGCTATTTTCCCACGTGAATTCATTAAAATAGATAAGTAGTTTTCTTATTATTATTTTTGTGTTGAGAGTTCATGATTTTGGATCTATTATATTAGTATTTTTTTAATATTAATGATGTGGGTAGTGTTATATTTAATGATGAATGTGATTACTTGGAAATAATTGAAGTCTAGAGTTTACTATTATTTCAAGGAAACATTTTAGGCTATCTAGGAGATAATAAAATGTAGATTTTAAGGTTGATACAAACATAATTTTGTAACACAAGGGTATAGCTTTTCCTTTGTTTTATAAATTAATTTTCAATAATGGTAATGAGCATGTGAGTATTATAGAAGATAACAGAATGGTATTACAGAAGACAACATAATCATTGAATAAATGTAACTATTTTTTATGGGAAAAGTCTTGAGATGTATGTTGTTAATAGTTCCATATACTAATTGTTAATATTCCATATATACTCCTCGGATGCGGGTGACATTTCGCGTACGTGCGAAGCTAGTTCTTCCCATGCACAGGCTGACGATGTCCTGCACAACCACATTTAACCTTATGCAGAACCTCCTCTCAGCAATCATTCACATGGGCAACCTGTTGCACCTGATCCTCTGACATACTCTGAATCACATGAAATCTCAAGTGAATTGTTCCAACTCGCATATGCGAGTGTGCCACAAAATCTCATAACATCTGCGCTCATGCCACAGGTCTTCAAAAGGCACGACCTCTCCTCATTCTATCATCCCTTCGCTGCTCCAGTTGGCCTCTAGAGCCTTCTCTGCCTCCTCCCTTTCCATTCTGTTGTCGTTTCAGTTTTCCCAAGCGCTCCCCCTACTACGCAATCTTCATGATGCGCACCACCTTACTGGTGCTAGCCTGCAGGGTGCTTCCCCCACCGATTCCCTCTAGGTTGTGCGCCCCCCGCGGAGTCCCCCCTGGCTGCACGCCTCTCTCTGGAACTCCCATATTCTTTGGATTCATTCTATTGCACACTTTCTAACGCATGCTCCATTGTTGTACCCCCCCCCCCTTCTGCACACCCCCCTGTTGCGCAACCCTCTATTGCGTACCCCCCCACTATGCTTCTCTGTTGCGTGCTCTCCCGCTGCGCACTTCATCGCTTTTAGACCGGTCTCACCCTCTCTTCTTGTAAGCCCCCCCATGGCTCCATGTCAGTGCCAAAATATTATCAAGGGTATCCAAAGGTGTGTGTTCACGGGACGTTATCAACGTGGACAAGATCACTAATTGGAATCCATTGAAGGCTCCTCTTCTGGCAGCCATGATAGGGAAGCACCACAACAGTCTGAGCGCATCCCAAATGAGATTGCCTTAGCTCCAGAGAATCAAAGGGGCATAAGAGGCCCCAAGAAGTCCACCATTGTGCACTCTGAGCCGCCCACTCCTCAAAAAACCGAGCCCCTCCCAGTTCAAGAGGTCTTGGAGGAGGATACAGACGTGTGGATCATGGACTCGGACAAAGTTTGGACGAGAGTTCCAGATGCTGAGTACCCAATCACTCATATCCTTTACGCAGCTGCTACAAATCCCCTGCACGTGCCTTCTGCTGAGGAGGAGGCCATCGCACAGGAATACTGATGCCGCATCAAGGAGGAGGACCCTACAACTGAGGATGATGAAGGAACACCATGACTACGTGGATGGTCGATTATTTTATATTTTCTGTTATTTAAGCACATACTACAATTATATATATATATGTGTGTGTGTGTGTGTGTGTGTGTGTGTGTGTGTCATGATACACTATGTAAATAATGATCGTTTGTTGCTATTAAGGGTTTGGTTTCCTCCCAAGAGGCGGCCCCAAACCTGCGCTATTTTGAAAGCCTCTAAGGCTGGGATTGGTTAAGCACCACTTACCATCTCAGCCCAATCCCTATGTAAAGTTTCTTTTGATCTAATATAGTTTATCCTAACTTACAAAAAAAAAATTCCATATATACTTAGGAAAAAAATGTTGTGTTGAAATGAATAAATGCATACATGGGAAATAGATGAATTTGGAATAGCTAACATTATTTCCAATTCTAAGTTATAATTTCCTATAAACATATATAATAAAATTACTTAGAGTTTAATCTGGGCATTTGGGTACATTACAATAAGGTGTCAAAGAATTTGGATTGTTAATGAGTACCCCATCACCTTAACATGAGTACAAGGGGTTTGGTATGTCATAGTTTACTTCAATGCACCATTGCATTTTTTATGGTACTCACACTGGTACACTATATTTTGATACATATTGAAGGGGATACCTATGGTCACAAAGAAAAAACTCTATAATGTAATAATTACATATATTTTCACTTTTATTTTTGTTGAAAATGATTTCCATTGTGTGACTAAGGTAATATAACACACCATGACACTTACTTATGATGAACACATCACATAAAAAAAACATTTTGAAGAAAACAAAACCATCTATTTTGCATCAATGTGTTAAGAGAAGAAAAGAAAAGAAAAGAAGGGATAGCACGAATTTCTTTTGTAAAATCACTCAAACAAAACATTAAACTCTATTTAGTTTCTTTTCCAAAAGTTAAAGTGAGTAAACTTGTGCAAGATATATTTAATGCATAAGAGATTGGAGTGGAAAAAGTTTCCTAAAGGGTGAAATTTCTTAGGGGGCACCATAACAGGTCACATACACATCTACACATACACATCTACACAGGATAAATTTTAGGTATGTAATTTCATTTTCCTCATATCAAAAAATACAAGGAGATTAGACTCATCTTCAATACTACATACCATGTTTTTATTATTGCTTAGTTTTTGTTTTATATTGTTAAAAACCATAGCCACATGGGTTTATTGTCTATAAGGAGATTTGTTTTTTTTGGAGATTTAAGTATGTGTAGGTCTTAATGGTTATTTTGATACAAATAATATTATAATAGATTGGAGCCCATCATTTCATTTAATCATATATACATATATATACCCATTGTTACTACGAGCACGCTGTTTAGTCTTATTCTTTGAAAGAAAAATTGGATTTACAAAAAAAATAAATATATATATATATATATATATAGTCGTTATAGAGCACACTACTTGGTTTTATTCTTTAAAAGAAAACATAGGTTTACTATAAAGACACGTTAGTGTTTACAATATAGTGCATTGTTGAGAACTACAAATGTTACATCTTATTTTTTATTTATTTAATTTTGGTGATGCACATTGCATAAGAAATATAAACCTATATATTGTTAATTTTAAAGTGCACTGTATGGACATGCCATTTTTTTCTTTAATAAATTTTAGGTTTCATAGTGGTCCATATAGAATGAAATGCACAAATGCATATAATTGTATAATGTATATTGATTACTTGAAAAAAACATTGAAATTCTCTACTTAGGTTGTAAAACATATTTCAAAATTTCTGATATTTCATTATGCAAGGTTTTTATTGAATATTGTGTAGGCATTAATATCGAGGGAATAGAAGACCCTCCTAAGAGAAAAATAATATGAAGGATATAATGATGATGAATTGGTATTTTATTTGGAATGGCGCTTGAAGTTAACAACATAAAGATTTTTTTTAATAAAACTATGATAAATATTATGGAAAGTGCCTATAAACATTATTTTCAATGACATCACACAAATCAATCTAATGAATCTAAGCATCGGGTTACATTTAAATTAAAACAAGTGTTTTTGTAGCAATGATTAATGAAACTTATGAGATTTACAACACAAAATCATACATTAATAAAAAATATTTGTTTAGAGAGTATTATTGTTAAACTTTTATGTATATACTAGTTCCCAAAATTATCAAATTTATACTTCTATTATTTTTACTTCATATAAATATTAATCAAGTTTTTATTGTGTTTTTTATTTTCGAAGGAGATTAAGAAATTAAATTTTATGAACCAAATGGAATATGAAAGATGCTAGTAAGGATGTCAAAAAATGTGAATAAGGAGATGGTCAAAGAAATAAGCATGATTGAATCATAAGAGGAACTATCCCAACAACAATATGCATCCAATATATGTAATCATTTTTTTCCTCGGTAATGTGGAACAAATATTTATTTATTGCATGAAATATTAATTTCAATTTGTGTATTGTTGCATAAAATAAAAATAAAATGGAACCCATTCAACACATAAAATGAGATAAGAAGGTGAAAATGGGTTGATCACAAGTTTGTGAGTATTTGTCTTTTAATTAACATTTCATTTTTGTTGCGGGGTTTATATTTTACTTAGTTTATAATCATCCATAGATATTTTCTACTAGGTGATGTTGTACAATGAATAACCATCTAAATATTTGATTGACTTTGGATTATATATGAGATTTATGTATACTTTGGATTATCAAAGGTTAATTGAACAATTTGTAAGCAACTATGTTGTTGTTGTTTTTTTTTTTTTTATATATAACTAATGGGATAAAAATAAACATTTAAGTATATCTATGATTTGTTATGGTGTATAAAACTCATAAGAAAAAAAAATATGGAATGAACCCGATAGAAGATATGTTGAGAGAAGAGAGTAGGAATGTATTTGAAAGAACATGTAATTTTTATGAATTTTTGGATACTCTGGTATGCTTTTTAATTTACAAAATCATGTACATTATAATATAAATGTAAATATACTCTTTACAATTTATTTATATGTTTGTAAATGGAGCATGAAAAGGTGGAACAAAATCAAGATAATAAAAAAAATTGTTGCAAATAAACTAAGTATGATACCCTTGCAGGTGGAGAAATAAGTCGTGTAAGAACCTTCAACAATTATAATGGTTCAAGAGATGAATGATGATCACTAATTGAATGTTATACATTTTATATTTGGGAATATTTTTTTATAAAAATATGACATTTTTTTTTAATATGGACATATCATCCTAATTGGTACACCTACAAGTTACCGATAAATATAACAATTATTTTTTAATATTCTGGTTATCATGGAAAATGTGTCTTATTTTACATGATGAAGAGGCCTTTATTCATATATAATAAAATGGGTTTATCAATCTATTACAATATTGAGTGTTGTAATATATTATGTTGTTGATTAAATATATGGATAATTTACATACCTGTATTGAATACAGGTGTAGTTAAAAATTATATTTATTTAAATGATTCAATAAATTAAGGCAATGATTATATCAAAATCTATAAATTACAATATAAAAAGAAAATTATTATAGAAAATATTTGAGTTTTTAATGATAAATTTAAATTTTACTAATAATAATAATAATACATACCCGCAACACAAAAAAAGTCACTAAAACAAATTGGTGCATTTATTGAACTCGAGAGTGTATTTCATACATTTTTACTCACCATTATGTTTAAATCATTAATATACATCAGTGTAATATACATGTAAAAACACACCAATGATAATACCTATAATAAGAAGGAAAGTGCTCCTAAATAACAACACCATTCCCTTCTACAATACCATGATTATCATTGTTGTCACTATTATATTAATCAGGGATTTATGTTATATAAGTATAAATATGCATTGGTGCTCAATCATATATAATACACATTAGTATGTTTAAAATATAAAATGCACTAGTGATTTCAAATTATATAATACACACTGAAATTTCCTTCAAGATATATAATATGCAACAATGTGACTTGTATTTGAAGCACATAAGACCTCTAATCACCTATATTTTTCAGTTATAATGAACATATTCTAAAACCAACACTACAATTGCAAATATATTAACAAAGTATTTTTTATAATTTAGTTCAACCTTGTAACATTAAAAACCTTCGTTAAAACCTCTCCTAAGTGATGTCTTTATTCTAGTGCTTTACACTTTGATAAGAATTTCCAATAATACTTTTTGTATTGATTTGCAACCATAAAATAGGGTCCCATGTATGTGTATTGATTGAAATGTGAAAATATTCCAGGAAACCAAGGTCTCATGTACAAGTTATCATTACAATGTTGAAGTAGTTTTAGAAGATTGTCCATAAAACTAGGTCCCATGCCTAAGGGCTAATGGGGGATCAAAAATAATGAATCTTGAGTGAGATGAATGGTTGAATTTAGTGTTCCAAATAGAATCATCCATATCCAAAATATAATCCACATAATTGAAAAAGTTCAAGTGTGGATCTAGAAGGAACACTACCACTAGAATATGCAGATAGAATATTGATATTCATTGCATGTTCTAGACTGCCCTCAATAATGTTTACATTGTATAAGAGCATATAGTCATAAAACATAAGCTTAAATTAGTTGTATTCCCAAAAATTGAATCTATTCACCATTCATCGCAAGCTTCTTTTAATCCACACTAACCCTATATGTGTCCTCTACTCTCCTTTATTCTTGTAAGTGATACATATCTCCTCAAAACTTTGGAAAATATCATGAATATTTGTACATTTTTGGATCATGTTTTCCAAGCTTCTAGGCATTTCCTAGTAGTTCACTAAGCTCAATTTTTATATAAAGGATCATAGCAAGTGGTAATAAAACCCTTTCTTGGATGTGTGTGTATATATATACACACACACACACACACATCCAAGAAAGGGTTCTGTTATCACTTGATATGATCCTTCACCATTAAAAATGAATCACAAACAATGTATCCAAGAATATGATATTAAATATCTTTAACTTAATATATCAAAATACCCTTAAGCAGTGAAAAATTTAGGGGCTAATATTCACAAGTGGGCTAATATTCCATGCTTTTTCCAAAAAAAGATTTGCCAATTTCCATATTTCTAAAAATGAATTCGCCCAAATTTTATCGTATAAGATTATTTTACCTTAAAAATAGCCAAAATTATATATTGTCTAATATAAAATAATTAGAAATTTAAACCTTTTTACAAAATTATCATCAAAAATTAAAAAAAATGGCTATTAGGGACTACTAAGATTCACCAAGGTTTTTAAACTTTAAGATAAAATTCTATCCTTAAAATTTCCCTCGCCCTTAAGGGAGGGAAACAACATATAATGATCATTTTATGGAAGAATCAATTCTTGTTTACTTTCCTCTTCACAAGGGAAACCTATGAATGAACTAAGCTCCCATAAAATATACTCCAATACATGATTCATAATGAGGACTCCATCCTTATTTATAGCTAGCTAGAAAACCTTAACCATAAGCAAATGTTAACTACCCACTAGACCTTCTTTAATAAGGCCACATTACATTTATTCAATGTTAACTAGCAAGTGTGACTTATTTAATAATAACAAATATAGTGTACCTAGTCAACACCACATTTAGTGGCCATCACTATTACTACTCTTGGCCCCTTCAACCCCCTATACACCTACATGGAGGGTCCCACTAGCTACTAGGATCACTAAAGGAAAATAATTTGTCTAAAGAAATCAAGCCCTTGGAATAATAATTGAATTCTAGGTAGGATGACATGATCATCTTATTCTTCCTCAATTAAGAGAAAGAAACATATTTCTTTATAATATTGGAAGACATGTCATGATTTCTCATTGATAGGGACATGAGGCTTGTATAAAGAAATAAGAAATAAATATTGTTGGCCTTTTAACATTGTTAGGTCTTGTATCATAAGTTGCAAGCTTGTCAAAAACAACATTGAAGTTTTGACATATATGAGTTAGATTGAAAGATATCAACACATTAACAAGATCTCGAGATAGTTATGTATAATTCTTGAGAAAAAATTTATATTAAGAATATGTTGAGTTACCTTATTGAAGACCATGTTAGATATTGTTATCACTCCGCTGGATCTCTAAGGCTGAAGAAGAAATCCCAACAGAGGTAACCACAAACCAATATTTTGGCCAATCTTTTGGCTTGGTATCTAGCCCTACCAAGTCGGACAGGGCTCTCTCCACAAAAATCACAGCCAAGAGGGCTAGATGAAAATTTTTTAGGCTAGCTATGAAATGTAGAAGGGTTTTTTTTTGTTTTGATTGGGTTTTTTGGATGAGGATTAGGTCAAGGGGACTAGGTCGAGGAAAATGAGATAGAATTGTAGTCCATTCGATGGGGCAAGGTATGTAGAAGGCTTAGCACTTAAAGGTGATTTGGTGAGATGGTTTAAAACTGGTGAGGAGTTAGGAAGAGCATAGGAGATGTATTCTTCCTAAACTAAAGAAAAATGGACAAATTATGACAAATTTCCCAAAACAGAGCATGGAAAACATATATTTTGCCTATCAACTTGAAATTTATCATATAATAGATATGAAATGGTTTATGAACTTACAAAAAATTCATACAAATGATCACAAAGAATAAACAATGATAAACATTCATACCACAGGTATCCTAAAGAAATAGCTGCAAATCTTCATTAATTTCTGGCCAAATTGGTTACACTATGGTCCTTGATCAATACAATAGCATCCAACTCATTCCAACCCTTACTAAGAGTGAAGAAAGGGAATATATAGACATCAAAACTACATTCTCTCATCCTTATGGGTCGAATTCCTGAGTTGAGGATGAGATCCACAAAATTCTAAACTGAAAGCTGGAGTGTAGGGAGCTCTAAGTGATTCCTCCCTAATTACATTGAAATTGATTCATTTGACTTTGAAGATTACATTTACATCATGAATCTACCCCTAGGTAACTTATCCATATCATAATTACATTTACCATGCTTAATTACATAGGTAAAATCATCATTTTCAAGATAAAATTCAAATTTTCAATGAAAATTCAAAAATATCAGCAAACTGACAAACGCGCCCTCTCTTTGTGAGGTGCACCCTCCCATTGTCAAATGCGCCCTCCATCTTGTAGGCTATTGTTGACTGGGTTGTGGGTGTCAAAATTGATTGCAAGATGGCTTGTTGGAAAGCCCTTCAAGTCTAATTTTGGATATTCCTTCAGTTTTCCAAATGAAGCTCATTTTTCCTATAAAAAATCAATCCTCCCAAGACTGCAGGGCCAAAAATGAGGTAGAACCATGATTTTTTACTTTTTTTTTTTACATTTGACCTGCTAGTTTTGAAAACCAAGGCTGAAAAGGTGGTTTTCTTGGATGTATTTTTCATTTGGCATCTAATGGTGGCAGAATTTTGGTAAAAAAGTGGCTTAAAAAATATTGCAGCACCAAGAAAGATGTGCCTAGGTGCACCCTCCTAGTGCCAGGTGTGCCCTCCCAGTGCCAAGCGCTCCCTCCAACTTTAAGGCCAATTTTGGAGGCCTTCATGGTGTCCAAATTGAGCTCATGATAGCTTGTTTGAAATATATTTCTCTTGGCTACAAAATGGACCTATCAAGCACGGAATATGATGAATTATAGACCCTCAAAAATTAATTGTAGCAAGACTGGTTAAAAAGTGGAGAATGGGGGTGAAAAAATGCAGTGTTATTTTGTAGACAACATTTGGAGGCCTTCCTAAACTCCAATTGAGCTCAGGATAGCTCGTTGGAAATACCTCTCTTTCTAGTTATCATTTTAAATAACAAGAAAGTAATTTGGATATTCCATTATGGAGACAAATTGATTTTCCCAAGGTCTCTTCAGCAGTGCAGCAACTCTCTTGTAGCAACTATATTTTTGACATTTCTCCAAAACCATGACACCTGTGTAAAAAATGGAGGCTTTTCTTCCGTAACCTATGATGGAAAAAAACCTCTTTCACTTTTCTAAAATTAATCACAATTGTGTAATAAACATAGTTTGAAGAAAAACTGGCCCTATGTGTGGCATATGATTTGTCCCTTGGAATGACTTCTTGAAAAATGATGGAGACATTATTTTTATGAGTTGTAATGGCCTCATAATTTCTGATATGACCTCACTTATGCCTCCTCTGCTCATATGTATCTGATTCCATAGAAAACCCTAGCTCAATGGAAGAGTAAATTAGGGTTTGGTGTAGGGAAAACAGGGGATTTAGGACTACCTTGTAGAGGGAGGGGAATGAAGGGGTTAAAGATTGTATAAATTATTGGGGAAATTTTAGGGGATAGGGATAGATGTTAGAGAGTGTGGGGAGGTAGAATTTCTAGAAATGAGTGAGGGGAAGGGATCCATAATGGAAAAACACAACCCTAACCAAGGAAGGTGTCAAAAGTGTAGCAATAGGCTGGGGTTTGTAGGAAAGTGAGAGAAATGAGAGGAATGGGCATGGGGAAAGTTTAGGAGAGGTAGATGGAGTGTAGGTGAGGGTGAGATTGGTGGATTAGAGAGAAAATGAGTGCCTATTTGATGTTTCAATGGCCTTTATACTTGATACATTGAATGAATTAGCTCTTGGGACCCATTTTACTTCTTCACATTAATCTTTGAACTTTGACATTGTACCTTTTCATGTGACATTTTTATTTGGTGTATGGTCATACGATGAGCTTAGAGAACACTAGGATTTGAAATTTTTATGCTTTGACATGTGGAACCTTGGGTTGGCAGCTTGGGAACCTTGTACTTATTACATTTGAAAGACATAAAATTACATAATGAAATTATAAAAACTTACATTTGAACTCAAAATTACATGATGAAATAAGTATTTCTCTTTAAAAATAATTTTCACGTGGTGAAGAGAAGTTTATTTGATCACTTTCTACTTGTTGGTCTTACGCAATGAAATGGAGTTTTATTGGACTTTGGAAACCCTAATGACCTAGTGAAAACTTGAAAAACCCTAGAAAACATAATGGAACCTTGAAAGACTGGATTGTATGATAACTTTGACCTCATGACTGATGTGATGGCATGATGAAATTGAATTTATGGATGATGTACAGTCGGCAAGGTATGAAAATATGCCAGCAATTAATCAATTTTACGGAAGAGTGATGTTTTTGGGGCTAGAGATACCATCAGTGACTAAATTTTTGAATGCAAACCTAGTGGAATGATAAAAAATTCTGAATGAGACCCTAATATGATATGAAAAGAGGATTTTTGATCACTGATGGTAGGATGCAAATAATGACACTAACAGAGACATTGGTAAATAAAAAAATCCTAATTTTTTAGCTAGTTCTAAGCCTAAAAACTCAAGCTTCAAAAATTTCCATGCTATTCATATAAGGGAAGTTCAACATGTATGCAACATGTTAAAATTTGCACAAAAGAAAAATAATACAATAATTTCACCACGACCTTCACCATGTTAGGGTCCTATGACTTATAGGATCAATCGATGATTCATAGGTCCTATTTTTTATATTGTAAATAATGTTTTATTCTGCAAATTATTTCCAAGAAAGAAAGAAAATAGGCTTGCAAATCAAAATGCGCCAAATCAAAAGAAACATTGTCAAAGTGCATGTGCTATATTTGGTCCTCACAATGTGCCAAAAACTCTTCACCACTAACGTTTTCATCTTATGAACAAGTCATCTATGTATTGTTTCCTTGATGTGATTAACATTAACATGAAATATACTTTCAATATAATTATTTATCGTTTCCTCTCATCATTTCATGTTGTTTTTCATGTTTATAAGCACAATAATGAGTATCATCAAAGCTTAAGACCCACTTGTGATGATTTTTTTAGTCAAATCATAGAATAATAGATAAATTACCTACACCCATGACCATTGCCTAATTATTACAAGTAGTTTTGATTTCAAGGTAGGCACCCAAATGGTCAGTTTTATGTCCTTAACTTTACTTAGGGCAATAAGTTGTTTGTTATTGAAACCAAGAACAATCCCCTAAGTTTCATTAATTTAAGTTAGTCCTATTTGATTTCCTTGATAATATTAAGCATAAAATTAGGAACCAAACTTCCATTTATTAGATAGGAGTGGGATATTTTATCAAATATTTTCATAGACACATTCAAGGGAGGATATTTTTACACATTCGTAGAGGAGATGAAAACAATACCCTATTTCCTAGGTCTTCTTCTTCTTTCAAAGATACTCATATTTGTTTGAGAAAATTTAGCTAAGAAATAACACCTTTTTTTAAATAATGGCTATAATTTATACTAAAAATATTGGTTTTCATGGTTAGAAGCATTTACATGCCTCTATTACTTCAACTGCTTCAAAATTCCAGTAAAACCATAGCAAAGTTTTATTGCCTCCACAAGATTTTTGCACTAAAATTTTGCACATATATTTCCCATAAAATTTACAAAACTGACCCAAAAATAGTTCAAATTTGTAGTAGATAATCCTTATATAATTAAATTTCCCCACAAGAGCTTACTTATGGATTACACTTGGATGCTACTTGTTTTCCACGATCGTGTCCATCACCCCATGATGTTCCTTCTATTGGCATTGGAATTAGCACTTAGACTACATCAAGCACCTGACCAAACACATCCTAAACTCTAAGGCAACTTAATGATTTGTTTTATGAGATTTGTAGGTGGTTTAAAATCTTATTCATTGAAAAGATATTTCAGTCAAATCCACAGTTCTACTAATGAGGGTATCAGATTATGATGTGGTAGAAAAGAGTCAGTTTGTAGCCTATGAGGAGAAGAAAATGTAAAATGAGAGAAGAAACAGTAGGTCTGCAAAGCATAAATATACTGAATTTGGTATAAATTAACACAAGTAGCAGTTTAACAATATTTCATCAAGAGAAAGTTATTTCTAGTCTTACAATATTCTCACTGAAATATTATAAAAGATAACTGCCATGAGTGATGCTCTTTCCATTGTTATTATATATATTTTACCAAGAAGTATCACTATGTGAGACTAAAAAAAATTGATAAAACACATGAACATGTCAAGAGACTGATAAAAACTCATAACAACATGAGGAATTGCAAACTTCAACTAAAGATAATAAGATATGGAAACACAAGTGGAAATTGACAATACACACACCAGATGGTAATAAGTCCTCAGACGTTTCTATCTATTTCATTCACTAAAAAGAATACTAATCATATGAGTTAAGATTCTAAAACCACGAACCCTTACTTCATAGCAGTTTGTCACAAAAATATAAAATTGTCATCCCCACAAAAGGAGTAAATCTATTCCTAAAAGTTATTACCATCTCATGAAAGAGATGAGGCTTATCCAAAAACTTTAATACAAAGTGCTATGACATAACAAAAATAAACAGCATCAAGGCTAATAATTCAAAGTGGTTGTATGATGTGGAAATCTATAGGAAGACTCCTCCTCTGTTCTGGTGCAACCAACTCCACAAAAAGTGTAAAAAACAGTGAAAGTGACGTGTGGTTGTTCCTTGAATGCTTCCTGGTGCCTCGTAGAAATGTGTTGGTGCTGAGAGTAATGGTAGAAATATGTTTCATAGAAAAAAATTTGTTGTTCCTTTCCTTTGGTTTCTTGTTTTTCGTGATAGGGATGAAGGCAGATTAAAAGAGATAGCGGGGTTTCATTTTATTAGCAGGAGATATTATTAGATGAGGGAACGTTTAAACATAAGACACAAGCGGGAGGGAATATGATTTGTGACGGGGGTGATGACGTGGCAAGGAGGTTGGGCCCAGACAATACCGCAAATTGTGAATCAAGATTTATGTTAAGAGAAGCAAGAGGTAAGTGTTAAAATTTGCGAAGCATGATGTGCGATGAACAGAGGGTGACGTGGAAAGATGGAGATGGGGCCCATTTAATACCACAAATCGTAAATTGGGAGTTTTTTTATGAGAAACGGAGGTAAGTGTTAAAACTTGCGAAGCGCAGTGTGCGATGATCGAAGGGTGACGTGGCAGGACGGAGATGGGGCCCATTTAATACCGCAAATTGAAAATTGGGAGTTTGTTATGAGGAACGAGAGTTAAAGGTTAATATTAGCGAAGTTTTATGTGCGATGAGACAAGAGTTGACATGGCAAGGAAAGGTCTCACTTTAATATCGCAATCAGCAGTTTTGTAGGAGACGACAATTGTAACATGAATGAAAGTTAAAACTACGATAAGCCGATTGCGATGAAAGGGTAAGGGGTCCACAATGATTAAGTGCAATAAGTTATATCATATAATATATGATATTACACTAGTACATTTGGGGGAAATTCCGACACTTGGTTCCAACGCTTTTGACCAAATGTCGGAAATTTCCCCAAATTTTTTCAATCCTACCTGAAACCGTCGCTATATTGACGTTTAGAGAAAAGTGTCACAATACCGAAACTTAGACAAAGTGTCTCAATTGCGACGTTTGGAGGAAGACGTCGCAATTGCGACACTATGCCCCAAAGCGTCACTATTGCGACGGCTGCCTCCAAATGTTGCAAGTGCGACACAATGTCTAAGTGTTGCAATTGCGACGTTTGGAGGCATCCATCGCAATAGCGACGCTTTGGCCGCCATCGGTATAACGACACTTATATGAGCGCTACATAAAAATGATTTTATTAAAAACTACATTAACGTCTGATATCACGCGCGCATTCGCCCTCAGCTCTTGCAGAACAGCATTCGCCCTCAGCTCTTGCGGAACATCATTCGCCCTCAGCATTCGCCCTCAGCTCTTGAAGAATAGCATTCACCCTCAGCATTCGCCCTCAGCTCTTGTAGAACAACATTCTCCCTCATCATTCACCCTCAGCTCTTGCAGAACAGCATTCGCCCTCAGCATTCACCCTCAGCTCTTGCAAAACAGCATTCGCCCTCAGCATTCGCCCTCAGCGTTCACCCTCAGCTCTTGCAGAACAGCATTCGCCCTTATCATTTGCCCTCAACTCTTGCAGAACAACATTCGCCCTCAGCTCTTGCAGAACAACATTCGCCCTCAGCTCTTGCAGTTAAGCATTCGCCCTCAGCTCTTGCAGAACAACATTCGCCCTCAGCTCTTGCAGAACAGCATTCGCCCTCAGCTCTTGCAGAACAGCATTCACCCTCAGCTCTTGCAAAATGGTAAGTTCTTACTGCAGGCCCTTCCTCCTATAGTAGGGTTGACTCTATTTGGGTTATTTTGGTCAATTCCATTGGATTGTGTTAGGCTATAGGGTTCTCTCTAGATGTCTTCCAATGTTCTTTCGGATGAGTTTCAAAGAGGATGTGTAAAATGTGTTTGTGCTTGCATGAATTTGACTCCACTAGTTTCATGAAGTTTAAGCTATGGATTTTAGTTTGACAAACTCATCCATCTCAACACCCAGTAACGAATTGCCCTTGGTCTGATCTATATTGAAGGTGAAGTACAAAGTGGTAGAGAATGGGAGATCAAAAGTCATCAACTTTATCACAAGGGTAGTACTCCAGATAGAAAGTGATGAGCTTTAGTTCTCCAGATTTGGGGATTTTCTGATGACATACCAAAGGTCACATCCATACAACCATATCAAGGTCAATGTTGAGATCATTCTCATATAGATATAGGTCACTGATATATAGGGTTAATATCATCATCACTATCCATGGAAAATGAATGGTTACAAAATCTATGATTGTGGTTGGCTCATTTATAATTATTACCCATTTACAGTAGAGCATAGAAACACTAAATATGGCCCGAGCAGAGCCTTTATAGCAGGCAATGGAATTGCAGCTGCTTCATCAATAACCAATAGCTCCACTTGAGAAAACTTTTCATAATATTGGGGCTGGATATACTGCAGAGCAAACAATTGTAGTTATCATTCATGCTCCAATATATTAATATACTTTTTACATTGAACTGAAGAAAGGGAAACAAGCAAATTCTAGCCATCATACAATGCTTTGACATAAGAGTTTTGAGTGACATACTTGAAAAAAAGAACTCATCCACTGATATTTATAATCATTTGAGTTATTCAAGTTAAACACAATATCAAGAATCAAGATTCAATACCCCCTATTATCTTCATCACCCAATACAAGATTTAAATTTTTCCCAAAGAAACGCTTATTAAATTGGCAGGGATTATTTCTCCCTGCTTTAAAAACCCTACATTTAAATGAAAACAAGCATTGCATTTCAACTACAAAAATCTATTAGTGTTCAAATGTACATGTGTGCATCACTTGTGTAGGGTATTCCTTTTCCACTTTCACATTATCCAAGAATGTGTGTAGTATAGTTCATATTTTTGTGATTTAGATTATCTTGAAAAAGGAAAGGTAAATTATTTCCCATGGAAAAAGAAGGTTTTCCCTTTTTACTACTGGAAATGGTACAAAAAAGTTCCATTTATACTTGAAACTCCTATGAAACAGGAACCAAATAAAGGCCATGTCCTCAATGGACATCATTTGGCTTTGAAAATGGCCATTGCACCGTGTTGTTTCTTATATTACATCACGATAGTTTCTTAGGTCATTTCTTGTTTCTTGAGATGAAAACAACCAAAGAAATTGTGAAGATCCTTTCAAGAAATAAATGACCATTTCTTAATCATATCTCAACTATTTTTTATTTTATTCAGTGGTTGCTTACTTTGAGAGAAATTTGACACTTTTATAAGGAATATAACATAAAAACACAAAATGGGAAGGAATTGATGAGGTAGATGACCTTAGTTGTTGTCAATTAAGAATTGATAATACACGATGCATGTTCTGTACTACAAACTAGATTCCTTCCTGGAGTTAGGACACAGAGTATTGAATCAAAGTTGTAGCTTCTAACTTCTTGTATTGGTTCATCAATCTTGAAATTCAGACATTGCATGTCTTCATTGCTTCATGTTTGAATAATTTGCATCATATCGTACAATAGGAAATTAGGAATTATGATTATTATTACTTTATGGATCTGTTAAGTTACTTTTAAGTTTGCATGGTTTAGTGTGAAATTATTCTTGTGTGCCCCTAGGCCTAGGTGAAGGAATGCCAAGGACTGAGAACCCTAGTTTTTAAATGGTATTGTTTCTTATACCCAAAAACCCCTCAACATAACTTCTTATTAGTTCTTAACAATAGTGTTGTAAAAAATTTGAGAATTGATATAGAAAAATATTGCACTTCTCAAGATAAAGTCCTAAAGCTAAAGTGTGATACCATGTGTAATTCAATAGCCCCATTGTCACCTCACCAACCTCTTTTCACTTCGGGCTAGCTCTCCTCCAACTCAAGGGGGTTCTCCCTAGTAGATGTTAGGGATCTAATGGCCCAACAAAACCAAGTCAAGAGCCCCCTAACTCTCTATGTTTACTACTATCAATCAAAATATTGAACAATAGGGTCAGACATGCATCCTGAAGATAAAATTGCCACGGTATTTTTGGGTAATTTCAAAGGGAAAGTCCCCAAACACATATAATCAAGGATTTATAACGTGATTTCAAACATTAAATATCAACAAAATCGTTCAAAGGATATTTAAAGGAAAAAGGTGATGGAAGATAGAAAGTGCCTTACTTAAATGCTCTAAGGATTTTTCAAGAGTTGCTCCAAAAGCTTCACTTCAAGGCCCTTCAATATTGTCTCCAACAATGCTATACCATCAGCTTCAACAATGTTGCTCCAAAAATGTCCTCAAGGTCTTCACAACAAGTTTACTAGAAGTTGCTCCAACAATATATTCAATAAGGTCTTCATTGTCAACTCGTCTCTTTTTTGGGTGCCTTAATGTGCAATGACATGTTTCCAGGACTGAATTCAATGCAAGGCATATTTGAAACTCTAACTCTGTATTCCAGTGTCTTATTAGAAATTATTTCAGTTTTCATTTTGTGTTTTCAAGTTAGAGATTGTTTTCAAGTTTTTACATTTATAATTT
>JAXQQM020077992.1:0-14225 GCA_034641835.2 Pinus albicaulis | reverse complement strand
AAATCTAAATCAAAATCTGACAGAGATTCTGAACATTCCAATAATTTTAATGAAAAGGAAGATAAAATGGAAGAATCCATTAAAGATTCTGCACAATCAAAAGAACTTACTCAACAACAAATTTTGACTTCTCAACAGAAAAATCCTCCTCCAACCAATGTACAGAAACAACCAGTCACCATTGAGTTAGACAAAGAATTGGAAACCTTTAACCAATTGATTAATGTAGAAGGACAGAATGTACAGACCCCTGTCCATACAACCAAAGTTTTGAACACAGGAACAAGCAGCACAGTCATAGTGACAGAGCACATACCAATCACACCCTCTTCTGAAATTGTACTTAATGTAGAGGAAATTCCTCCTCTGGATGTATTCTATAGCCCAAAATACAAAGCAGTAGTGAAGAGACAGAGGAAAAATAGAAAATTAGAAAGTGCAATTGCTACTGAAGCAGAACAAGTAGATGTTTTGTGGAAAGATCCTGCCACATAACCTACTCATAATATCACTAAGTTATCTCAAATAACAAGAGCTTATGCTTCTGCAACAATTAATAAAGCATTTGAGATACAACTTTTGTTGAATGAAAAAGAAGAACAGGTAAAAACTCTGCAACAACAATTGCAACAGGTACGGGCCAATAAGGAAGCACAATTGAAACTTGAAGAGTTACAACAACAACTTCAAGAAATGCAAATAGGACATCAAAAAATCTTGGCTGATAAAGACAAACAAATACAGATTATCGAAGATCAACATAAAGATGATCCTAAGCTTCCAGAATTCATTTCAGAAACTATATCTTTGAACAATCAACTACTGCAACAAGAGGAAGTTTTCTGCCAAAAAATCTTGCAATGGAATTCTTTGTGCCAAGAGAGCGATAAAATCACAAATCATGTCGTAGATTTATGAAATGATTATGATTTGATTAATGAAAAAAGATAAGTGATTCTCCAGCTTGAAAAGACAGGAAAAAGAAGGCAGAAAAGGCGGTGCACCCATTATTAAGTATGAAAACCATAAAGAAATATTGTTGATATTTTTCAGGATGCACAAATGAAGAAAGAGCGAAGAAATGGCGGAGAACAGAGAAGCAAACTCTTTCTCTTGATTGTGTAAGCTGATAATTTAAACAAAACTAACAATTCCGAATTCCGGGATATCTACCACGAGCACAGCAACTGCAAAACGAATGGGCAAAAGAGGCGGAAGAAAGAAAAAATCCATCGAAGACTATGATATTGAGATTAGGACCTCTTTGGATGTGCTTGGTCGAAGCCACACGGTCGGCACGGTGCATGTTAGCCATCATCAGTACTCTGGAAGAAGATTTCTCTCTGCTTTCAAAGAACTCCATCTTGATGCAGTTGAATTAAAGTGAGTCAACCATCTTCTCAAGAAGCTATGCTAGATCATTTTCTGCCAGCTAAAAGATCAAGTTAATAGATAGATAGATTTAGTTTTAATTTCACTGTATTTTAGCCTAGGAAAAGGACGGTCATTGAACCGAATCCTTAATTTTTGTAATAAACTATTTTTAGATTTAGTTAAGTAGTATTTAAACCCTTCTCATGCATTTAGATAAGGGTCCTGGATCTTAATATTTTTGACTTGGAGATAGCATTTCTGTACTCCATTGTCTTATATATTTTTAAAAAGGATCACATATGGTGATTTTCATGCGGAATTATCTTTGAAGTGTTGCATTTCTGTACCTTGGAATCTGATTTTGCATTAGAGTTACAGGATTAGAGTATCACATTGCATTTGAAAGTCTTCAGGATGAATGAGGTATTTCTATCCTTTCACTGCTGATTTATTTTGTCTTATGGTATTCATTTTAAAATTGTTATAATTTATATATATTTGTTTTCACAACGCTTCCTTTTATATATCATTTCTGAGTATAATTGAAACGTTATTTTTCATAATTATATGTAGATGGTATACAATGATGAATGCAATATGCTAATACAACTCTGTTTCATTTCTTAAACAGAGTTATCTTTATTTGTTTCTGCACATTCCAATTTAAATAATAATACATTTTCATGGTTATTGTTGAATTGGAACAATCTTAAGTTGTATTCACATATAATTACCCGGGTTAGTGTTAGAATTTCTTTATCAGTATTTAGTTTAAATTAGATAGTTTTATTTCAATTAATTTAGTCCCATTTCCACCCATCCAAACCAATCCATTTAGTTATAAGGAAACTGGTCCTTTAAATCCAGTCGGAGCCACCATACCAAACGGAAAAGGAGCTGTCCTAAGGTCCCGACCGGGTGGTTTTCCCCAATGTTTGAAGCAGAGATTTTCTAGGCTTCAACATTTTTGACGCTAGAAGGAGGGCCTGAGCTATGAATGGCAGGTAAATCTCTGTCCACCCATTAGAGGCAACACCTGTTAACTGCTTCAATTTGTGTGAAATTCCAAAATCAGAGAAGAAATTGCAGAAATCTTGAACACCCACTACAAAATCTCAAAACATTGAAGCTAATCAACATCAGGTCTCAAGAAGTTAAGATTTATTCATAAATTGAAGAAGAGTTTCCCCTCATTCCCTCGCTAGCTCTAAGTGGTGTAACTTCAAAATTTGTTTCTTCAAAACCTCTTACTAGGCTTCAAAGTGAAAAACTTGGTATTTATCCAAAAGAATTCCCTTTACCTAGTAGAGTCAAGACAAGAAAAACTCAATCGGAATCAGTAAGTGATATAAGTTCAACATCTAATATTCAAATACCTATTTCCGAAATCCCTTCTCGACAAAGTACAGGAGTTTCCACATCATCTACTCAATCATCATCTCCTCAAACATCATTAATCTCAGCATCATCTATTCCAACAATTTCTATTCAAACACCACCAGTTTCTACTATCCCTCCAATAGTTGTTCCAATAATGGCACAGAGACCATGGTCTACTCCAGGGGCAGTCAACATGGCTGCACCTTTACATGATTTACCAGACAATCCTGGAAAATAGCTTCCAAAGTTTAGCCCAGATTTTAACATTCAAGATGAAGAACATATCAATAACTTTATGCTGGCTATTAATTTGAATGGAGTCATACATGAAGATGTTGTAGTTAGATTATTCCCATATAATCTTCAGGGAGTAGCAGGATCATGGTACTTTTCATTACCATCAGGATCCATAACGAGTTGGGACATTTTTGCAGATCATTTTTTGACGAAATTTGGAGATGACCGATCAATTGCAACTTTACTCAATGATCTTTCAAATTTGAAGATGGAACCCAAGGAACCCATAAAAGAATTCAATGCTAGATTCAACAAACTCTTGAACAAAATTCATACAGATTCACAACCCAGTGAACAAGTCAGAATTGAATGGTATATAACTGCCTTACCCTCAAACATAGCAATTTTCATAGACAGAGCTGCAAAGCCTACATTAGCTGAGAATATGAAAGAAGCTATTGCAGTGGAAAAACGTATTACTTCTCTGGAAAAGAAAAATGCTATAGAGGAAAGGAAATCAAAGAAAGTCAGCTTCAAAGATGATTCAAAGAAAAAGGCCAAAGATCCATATGACATGGAAGGTTTACAGAAAGTTCTTAAAACCATGTTAAATGAAATGGCTGAAATTAAAAAACAAGTGGCTGAAACTTCTACCAAGAAACCATTCCGAAATTTCAGAAGAAACCAAGTTGAATCTAAACCTCCTAATGAAATTTCTAATGCAGATTCAGAAGAAGAAGAAGAAGAAGAAGATATATCTATAGTATCAGATGAGGAAAATGAAAATGAAGAAATAGCTAAATTGAATGGAATGTGGGATTTTATTCTCCCTAATTCTGATAGTGAAGAAGCTATGCCTGTAAGTACTAGGAGTAAATCCACAGCGGAACCAGTACAAACAGTTCCTAAAAATAAAATTGCAACTCCAAGTACCAAAGACAAATCCCCTGTAAAGAAAACTTCTCCATTACCTACTCAAAATCATCCATCCTCTTCTAATCTTCCTACATCAACAGCGAAAACTTTAGTAGTGTCGGATCCTATGGAATACAACATTGTCGAGGACATGAAAAAGATCAAAGCTAATATTTCCTTACATGAACTCAGCAAACTAAAACACCAGCAAAAGTTGTTATTGAAAGAATTAAATGCTACACCAATTGCTCCTTTACCAAGCGGTGTAGTTGCAAAAGCAGCAAGAGGAACTGGTAAGCCACCAGATAAGGTAGATGCTACTGATACTGTGCTCATTGCGGAAAATTCAAATTCTCAAACGCCTCCTTTTCTTTTGACTTATGAGATGTACAATAAAAATATGCACAATTGTTTGATTGATTCTGGAGCTTCCTCCAATATAATGCCTACTTCTGTCTGTGCTAAATTGAATATTGAACCACAGAAATCAGCAGTTCATATCGTTCAGTTGGATCGCTCTAAAGTCCAAGTGGTAGGAGAAATCAATTCAGTTACTATCAGATTAGCCTCCGATCCTAGGATTGTCCAAAGAATTGATATTCTGATTGCTAATATTCCTGAATTCTATTGATTAATCTTGAGCAGGGACTGGTCTGCGAAACTTAATGGTTATATCTCGACTGATTATTCGCATATGTGGCTCCCCTAAAAAGGGAAACCAAATCAAATTAAAATTGAACGAGAAAAACATATGACGCACACTGTCACTGAATTCGAACAACCTAATGAACCTGTGGCATTCAACAACAATATTCTTGGAGGTTATTCTACTGAATCATTTCTTGGAAACTTTGAAGCTCCTCAATCACCTTCTTCTGTAAATACTTTTGTTTCTCAGATAGAAATTTTTTCACAATCTGATTCTTCTAGAATTGTAAATATTTCTGATGTAATTGTAGATAAGCCAATAGACAAATCTTTATTTTGGTCGTTATATTTTGATGGATCGAAGTCTAGTGATGGAGCTGGAGCTGGATGCATCTTAATTGATCCAAATGGGGAGAAAACCATGCTGTCATGTAGATTAGAATTTGAGTGTACTAACAATACCGTAGAATATGAAGCCTTGATTCAAGGACTTTATAAAGCTATAGAGTTAGATGTTAAATACTTGAAAGTCTTTGGTGATTCCGAAATTGTCATTAAACAAGTTAGGAATACTATTCATTGCCTTTTAGGACATCTTAAACACTATCAAACCCTAGTACAAGACCTCACCACTCATTTTTTAGCATTCAATATTTCTTCTATTCCTAGGAATCAGAATACATCAGCTGACTTGTTAGCTAATGTTGCATCTAAACTCCCACCTGCTGAAGATTGCAGTCCTGATAGGTTTTCTGTAGAATTGATTTTTCGTCCATCTGTCCCAGATAATGTTACAAATTGGAGAGTATTCTATCATGATCAAGATATTCTAAATTTCATGACCTCAGAGAAATCATATGATGAACAAATTATTGACGAAGATGATCATGATTTACAAATTGCTTCAAAAGGTAATGAAAACCCCATTCCAAAATCTGTTGTTAAATTAGAGGATTTATATGACATTAAAGATAGATTCAAGAAAGTCACTAATACGAAACTTCAAAGTTCCACTTTGAAGTTTCAATTAGTAAATCTTGGTTGATTTCAAACCTCAAAACGTTAATTTAGGACTCAATTTAACACCAGAGGAAAGGAATGCGTTCATTAAACTGCTGAACAAATATAAAAACGTTTTTGCTTGGAATTACGATGATCTAAAAACGTATGATACTTCGATTATTCAACATACAATTCCAATGCTTCCTGATATTAAACCTGTTCAACAGAAGTTGAGAAAGATCCATCCAAATCTCGAAATTCAAATCAAATCAAAACTTAATAAACTTTTAAAAGCCAAAATCATTTTTCCAGTCAGGCACTCCAATTGGGTTTCCAATATGGTACATGTAAGGAAGAAGAATGGTGATATAAGAATCTGTATTGATTTCAGAAATTTAAATAAGGCATGTTTAAAAGACAATTTCCCATTGCCAACCATGGAACAGATACTTCAAAAGGTAGCTGGTTCTGAACTTATGTCTTTTCTCGATGGATTTTCGTGCTATAATCAAGTTTTAGTTCATCTAGATGACAGATTGAAAACAACTTTCATAACAAAATGGGGAACTTATGCTTATCAGAAAATGCCTTTTGGTCTAATAAATGCAGGAGCAACTTTTCAAAGAGCCATGGATATAGCATTCAAAGTTCTGATCAATAAATCAGTTGTTGTTTATCTTGATGACATAACAGTATTTTCAAAAAAGAGAGCCAATCATCTACATGATTTAAAACAAATATTTGAAAGATGTAGAAGGTTTGGTATTTCCTTAAATCTGAAGAAATATTTCTTTGCTTTAGATGAAGGAAAACTCTTAGGATTTGTTGTGTCAAAAGATGGTATATATATTGATCCAGATAGAGTGAAAGAAATTTCTGATATTTCTTTACCACATAACAAAAAAATCATGCAATCATTTCTTGGACAGATCAATTTTGTTAAAAGATTTATTCCTGATTTTTCTTTAATTGTTTGACCTATGCAAAATATGATCAAGAAGAATTCAATATTCAGATGGACGCATAAGAAAAAAGAAGCTTTTGATTCAATCAAACGAGCAATCATTAATGCACCAGCATTGAATACCCCGGATTTTTCTAAAGATTTTACTTTGTATACTTTGGCCACTGAAACATCTTATGCAGCCGTTTTAACACAACTCAATGATCAAAAAATCGAAGCACCAATTTCTTTCTTTAGCTCAAATCTGCAAGGAGTTGAGCTTAATTATTCCGATGTTGAAAAACAAGCCTTTGTTGTGTTTAAATCAATCAAACATTTCAGACCTTTTCTCTTGAAGACACATACAAAAATCATTGTCCCATTCTCTACAGTGAGGCAATTATTAATTCAAAAAGAAGTAGGAGAAAAGAGAGCTAACTGGGTAACAACCTTGCAAGAATATGATATTGATATTAAACCAGCTAAGATTGTTAGAGGACAAGGTTTTTGCAGATTATTGGCAGGAGCTCATAACATACCAGAAAATCAAGATTCAAATCGAGATATTCAAGTAAGTCAGATAAGTGTTACAAATTCCGAATCCCAGTATGCTGATCTTATCTATTACTTGAAAAATGGGTATGCTCCTTCTAATCTCAGCTATAAGAGTAAACACGCTTTAAGGTTAAAGGCTATTAAATATGAGATCATTGATAATGTGTTATTTAGAAAAAATTATGATTCAATTTTATTAAGATGTCTTGAAAAGACTGAAGCTGAAAATATTTTGCAGGAATCGCATGATGGACCGGCAGGGGGTCATTTTGGAGGTGATACCACAGCTCACAAAATAATTTGTGCTGGTTATTACTGGCCTACCCTTTTTAAAGACACACATGATTACGTAAAGAAGTGCCGAATTTGTCAAACTGCAAGTGGAAGACAAAGGAAACCAAATTTTCCTTTACAACCAGTAACTATTGAGCAACCATTTGAACAATGGGGTCTTGACATTATTGGTGAGATAGTACCTCATTCTTCCAAATAGCACAAGTACATCCTTACTGCAACTGATTACTTTACAAAATGGGTAGAGGCAATCCCGTTGAAGGTAGCCAATTCTGATGCAATTATTGATTTCATAGATCAATTCATCATAACCAGGTTTGGTGTACATAATGCTCTAGTCTTTGATAATGCATCTTACTTCTCTAGAAATAGTTTAATAGAATTTGCAGTCAAAAGAGGTTTTAAATTAAAATATTCAGCAAATTATTATCCACAAGGTAATGGTTTGGCTGAATCCACTAATAAAAACCTTATCAAAATCATTAAAAGGACCGTTGATCAAAATCAAAATAATTGGCACAAATCTTTAATCTTTGCGTTATGGGCTAATCGTATCACTGAAAAAGCTTCAATAGGGACTTCACCTTTTAATCTGGTTTATGGAAAAGAAGTTGTGACACCATCAAATTTAACTCTTCCATCATTAACCCTAGTGCATTTATTGAAGAAAATCCTTCTTCATCTATTCAACTGAGATATGATAAAATCCTTAAATTAGAAGAAGATAGGGATAAAGCAAAAATTACTCATGAAAAACATCAACAGCCTGTAAAATCTTCTTTTGATGCAAGTTCTACCGGCTCAAAAATTTTGTCAATTGGTGATCTCGTTTTGAAATGGGATAAAGCACACGAAGAAAAATGTAAACATACCAAATTCCAGAAAATGTGGCTTGGACCATTTCAGAAAGTTGAGAAGATAAGCTCAAATACATTCATACTCCAAGATCTAACAGGTAAGAGAGAATCTCTTCCTGTAAATGGGCTTATCTTGAAGAAATTCTTTTCATAAGGAGGTAACCCCTTCTTAAACTGTACATATTTCTTTCTGCAAAGTTTTTGATTGTTTTTGTTTTTACAAATAAAGGTTGTTTATGAGTCTCTGATTGACTGTTTACTATTTAAGAAAATTTCTTCGGAAAAATATTATAAATATATATTTTGTGTAAATAAGAATTTTTAAAGTAATGATCATAGTTTTTGAATAGTTTAAAATAAGATGTTAAACTTTGAAAGATTATTTCAATCATTTACATGATCTTTCGAAAACTTGAGAAGAATGTAAATCATTATAAGTTTATTAAGCAGAGAAAGGTTATCTATCAAAGTAAAGATTTTTTCAAAGTTTTGGAACTAAAAAAAAACTCTAAAAATTGTCATCCATTGATTCTTAAAGATAAAACTATTTCACCCCATCCATTTAAGTTGTGATTTTTTAGAATGTAATTCTAAGAAATTATACGAAAAATTTAAGAGATAAGAGGTCTCATTGCGAGCCGACTTACCATGTTCATAAGGAGTAATAAAACTGACATTACCAATATTGCATACCAAAACAGGGTAATGGATTATAAATATAAGACAAGGGGTCTCATCACGAGCCAGCTTGTTCAGTTTAATTGCAATTAGTGAATGGCATTGTTATTAACTGGCTGCCAAACTAGAACAATGGCTCTTAAAATAAAAAATAAATAAAAGACAAAAACATGAGATAATAGGTCTTATGAATTTATCTTTTAAAAAGTCATAATTTTAAATGGATCGGACAATGAATGGTTAATGGTTTAAAGATAACCCTGTCGAGACTATGAACGTTTGCTGGCAGCAGAGGCAATACCTATGGCAATAGAGTATATTATAAAACCAAAACTTGGAGAGATCCACTTACTTCATTATTAACACCAATCAAAGCTTGAGATAACCCAAAATGTTCTTATTCTTAAGGAATTATAAAGAAATTATGAAATGATTTTTATTTCTTTTTCATAGTTACATTTTATTTGAATTATCCTAAGATAGTTTTCATTATCTTTAAAAGTATTTACTTACCAAAGATAGAATGTTCATTTTATTTTTTCAGAGATAATTGTTTCTTTCAGTGAATCGCCAATTGTTGTGACCAGCAACAACCCCCCTTTTTATTTATTATTAGTAATAATATTAAATAAATGAGGACCCTTAGTTAAAAATCCAAAAAAATAAATTAGGATTTGTTTGTCTTTTCAAATAAAACTTTCTATCATAAACTTATAGAAATCCCTTAGAAAGAATATTAAGAAACACTTAAGTTTATGATAGATTATAATAAAATTGCTCTTTAAACAAGATAGCACATCCATAGAAAAATGGTATATATCTTTTATAAAACAGAAAATGCGATTTTGCGCTTTTGCGATAATGCGACCCTAAAATCCTATACAACAAACGCATTGGTCGTAGATCGCATAGTGCAGAAAACAGAAGTGATTAATGAATATCTTTTGCGCTCTTTTCAATTATGCACTTTTGCGATTTTGCAATATGCGCTTTTGCGCTATTGCGCAATTTCCCCTTTTGCGCTATTTTCATAACTGCGATGACTTCATTTTGCGATATTGCGACATTGCGATATTGCGATATTGCGCAGCAAATTGTAGATCGCAATGCTGCAGATTCATGTAGGCACGCTATCCCAAGGCAATCTTCCCATATGTCAAATCTGTTATGCGCTTTAATGATTAAATTAAATTATTGGGTTGATTATTAAATGTAAATGAGATTGTGTTTGGATTGAAAGTCGTTTCACGATTAAAATATTATATTTCATCCACTTTCACATTTAAAACAGTCTCATCACCTTTCTTATGCCATTACTCTCATTTACTCATAAAACGCAGGCACGAAGGAGCAAACGTCTATACAAAGCTTTCGCTAAACACTATGGGTAAGAAGGAGAAAAGCTCGAGTTCTGAAAACAAAGAAATGGCTTCGCTGAATGCAGACACCGCTTGTAATAAGGATGCCAGTATATCCACTTGGGAAGGAATGTATAATCTGTTAGAAGATGAAAACCCTGTGGTGATAAAAGTTGTAGCTACAGTAGGTTCCAGTAATACGTCTGAAGCAACCCTTAGAGACTTGGCTTGCTCATTTCTACATAGAATAGCAGCAAGGCCAAGAATTCTCCCATATACAGACATGGTGAGATGGGTGCTCGATAGCACTGATATTTCAGACAGGCAATTCAAAACTCCATCTGAAGAGCTAATCGGGTCATTCACCATAGAAGATCTGAGATTAATGTATAAGTTGCCAGAACCTCAGGCGACTTACAACAAACAATTCATGGAAGATTTTGCCAGAGAACATGCAAATTTGGCAGAATGCACAAAGGAGTGGACCAAAAGAAGTGAACCATTGAGGAAAAATAAACAAGGTATGTACAACACGGGTTCACTAACCTCTCCTTATTGTTTCACTGCTGCTATGTTATGCAGGATTTTTGGAAAGCCTGACATAAATATGATCTTACCTGAATGGCTTCCTTTGTTGAATGCGGCCGTTAACTCTACAATTGTAGATTGGGCCAAAATTCTATCTGATAATTTGACCACTGCCATTTTTCACTACCGGTCTAAATGAAATGTTTCTCAGCGGGTTTATCCACCTTTTTATTTATCTGCTTATGTCATGGACGCCATCTGCTATGTCTCTAAATTCCCTGTGATGGGCTGGAAATGGACTATCCACGATCCTTTGGCCATTCATGTGTACCATAAAGAACTATGGGATTCTAATTTTATCCCCCATTTTTACCAAAATTGTCATGGAATAATGCTGCCATTGTACAGAACATTGTAAAATAAGGATGCCCCAAGGTTATCCTCAGAAACAGAGGTTGCTCTCCCCGTCGTGAGACAGTTTGGAGAAGAATTATTCACTTATATTAGGGTTTTTGGAAGTTATGCTTCTCCCCATGTTTTACCCCTATATGTTCCAGATAGACTTGTAGCTCGGGAAATTGCTTATCAGACCTGTGGCCAGGGAGGTATAACAAAAGATTTAAAAGAGAAGAAAAAGGGAATTTGGCCACAATTTCCTGTAAAATGTGGAACATTTTCACTGTTTGATATTGGCCATGCATTCCAAGAGATAGGTAACATTACATGTCTACAGCTGTTCAAATTTTCAAGAAGGTTTTTCGACCCAAATGATATTGTTAATAATTTTACCAATGCAATCAGAGTAAGGGAGTTTTCTGGGGAACAAGATCTTTTTGATGATATGTTCCAAGCAAGAAATTCATTCAAAGAAGTTTTGAATTCAGCTCAAGCGCAGCTATCTCCAGAGGAATTTCAGGAATTCAAGCTTTACAGAGAAAGAAGACTAATTCCTATTCCTTTGGACAATCTACACTTAGAGCCCGCAAGGGCGCAAACTCCTAGTGTTAGTCTTAACGGCGGTTCAAGTACAGGTAAATCTAAATCAAAATCTAACAGAGATTCTGAACATTCCAATAAGTTTAATGAAAAGGAAGATAAAATGGAAGAATCCATTAAAGATTCTGCACAATCAAAAGAACTTACTCAACAACAAATTTTGACTTCTCAACAGACAAATCCTCCTCCAACCAATGTACAGCAACAGCCAGTCACCATTGAGTTAGACAAAGAATGGGAAACCTTTATCCAATTGATTAATGTAGAAGGACAGAATGTACAGACCCCTGTCCATACAACCAAAGTTTTGAACACAGGAACAAGCAGCACAGTCACAGTGACAGAGCACATACCAATTACACCCTCCTCTGAAATTGTACTTAATGCAGAGGACATTCCTCCTCTGGATGTATTCTACAGCCCAAAATACAAAGCATTAGTGAAGAGACAGAGGAAAAAGAGAAAATTAGAAAGTGCAATTGCTACTGAAGCAGAACAAGTAGATGTTTTGTGGAAAGATCCTGCCACAAAACCTACTCATAATCTCACTAAGTTATCTCAAATAACAGGAGCTTATGCTTCTGAAAAAATTGATAAAGCATTTGAGATACAAATTTTGTTGAATGAAAAAGAAGAACAGGTAAAAACTCTGCAACAACAATTGAAACAGGTACAGGCCAATAAGGAAGCACAATTGAAACTTGAAGAGTTACAAAACAACTTCAAGAAATGCAAATAGGACATCAAAAAAGCTTGGCTGATAAAGACAAACAAATACATATTATCCAAGATCAGCATAAAGATGATCCTAAGCTTCCAGAATTCATTTCAGAAACTATCTCTTTGAACAATCAACTACTGCAACAAGAGGAAGTTTTCTGCCAAAAAGTCTTGCAATGGAATTCTTTGTGCCAAGAGAGCGATAGTCCACAAATCATGTCGTGAGATTTACTAAATGATTAAGGATTTATTAATGAAAGATCAATGATTATCTCGCATGGCAAAAGACAAGAAGGCGTAAAAGTCAGGTGTACTCCATTGGTAATGAAAACCATAAATAAATATTGTTCAACAACTCGATGCCAAATCAAGGCGTAAAGCAGGAGGCGACAGAAACACTTCACTGATCGTAAATGATAATTTATACGCCAACTTAATCTTAAACCTGCTCCAGGATATCTCCCACAGGTAAATCAACTGCAAACATAATGGAGGCAAAAGGCAGAAGAAAGAGCAAAATCCATCCAAGGGCTGACAAGATTGAATTGGGACTCATACTGGATGTACTTGGTGAAGCCACACAGTCAGCGCAGTGCGCTTAATTTTATCATCAATGCTACAGAGAAGATTGCTCCTACGCTTGCCGACTCTGTCTTTTCAGGACAGTTGAATTCCGAAGTCGGTCAACCACATCTTCTCAAAACTATGCTAGATGCCTGCAAGTTTAAAGATCAAGTTCATAGATAGATAGATTTAGTTTTAATTTCATTGTATTTTAGCCTAGGAAAAGGACGGTCATTGAACCGAATCCTTAATTTTTGTAATAAACTATTTTTAGATTTAGTTAAGTAGTATTTAAACCCTTCTCATGCATTTAGAGAAGGGTCCTGGATCTTAATATTTTTTACTTGGAGATAGCATTTCTATACTCCATTGTCTTATATATTTTTAAAAAGGATCACATCTGGTGATTTTCATGCGGAATTATCTTTGAAGTGTTGCATTTCTGTACCTTGGAATCTGATTTTGCATTAGATTTACTGGATTAGAGTATCACATTTTATTTGAAAGTCTTCAGGATGAATGAGGTATTTCTATCCTTTCACTGCTGATTTATTTTGTCTTATGGTATTCGTTTTAAAATTGTTATCATTTATATATATTTGTTTTCACAACGCTTCCTTTTATATATCATTTCTGAGTATAATTGAAATGTTATTTTTCATAATTATATGTAGATGGTATACAATGATGAATGCAATATGCTAATACAACTCTGTTTAATTTCTTAAACAGAGTTATCTTTATTTGTTTCTGCACATTCCAATTTAAATAATAATACATTTTCATGGTTATTGTTGAATTGGAACAATCTTAAGTTGTATTCACATATAATTACCCGGGTTAGTGTTAGAATTTCTTTACTAGTATTTAGCTTAAATTAGATAGTTTTAATTTAGTTAATTTAGTCCCATTTCCACCCATCCAATCCAATCCATTTAGTTACAAGGAAACTGGTCCTTTAAATCCAGTCGGAGCCACCATACCAAACGGAAAAGGAGTTGTCTTAAGGTCCCGACCGGGTGGTTTTCCCCGATGTTTGAAGCAGAGATTTTCTAGGCTTCAATAGGAGGATCAGCCTCCAGGATAGAAACCAAGGACTAGAGGGCTGAAAAGAGCTCCGGCCCTTGAGAGACAAAGAGAAGCTAAGTTGGCAGAGCAACTCACTCCAAGTGAGTT